>APFE031580743.1:0-24202 GCA_000404065.3 Pinus taeda
GTACAAAAGCAAAGGGGAATATTTGGAGCATTGTAGCAGGTAGCAGCCTGCGTACTAGTAAATGGATCGGCTAGTACAAGAGAAAAGGGGGTTGTAGCTCCTGTACTGGTATAATACTGCACCAGTACAAATATTGTAAAGGATTTTCTTATTAAGAAGAAGATTGAGATGACTTGCAGCAGGTGGTTTTCTCCCGCATTGGGTTTCCACCTTATATCATGGTGTTCATGTGTGTGCCTTATGTGTGATGATCTATTCTATGTTACTGCATCTATTAACTGATAACATGGTTGATAATGTTCTAATGCACTCATTGAAGATCAATTAACTTAATCATAAGAAGTTGTGAAAGTAGCATATATGAATCAGAGTTTGGAAATGAAAAAGTTTTTATTAATGTAATAATAATGATTCACCCACCCCCTTCTCAGTATTATTTCCAACAGAAACTTGCATACATACGCCTTTGTGTTAAGATCAAACTGCGTATACGCACTTCCGACGTACAGAAACTACGTGTATACGCACCTGGGCCAAGATCAACCTACGTGTACACTCTTCTGACTTACAGAAACTGGGTGTATACGCACCTGTGCTAAAATCAACCTGCGTATATGCCCTTTTGATTTACAAAAACTGCGTATATACGCACCTTTGCTTCACTGAACTTGCGTACAGATCTATAAAGATAATTTGCCCCTTCAAATGTTCAAATATTAGCTTACCCAGATTATAGATCAAGCAAGCGTCATATAGAACAGATCAAAATCATACAAAGATATTATCATTCAAGCCTTAAGATTTTGACCCATCAAAAGAACTTATCCTTCTCCTTGCGCTCAGGTTCCTTCTTCCTTCAGATCCAAATCTGCACCATAAACCTATCACTTTATCAGATATTCAATAATACCAATGATCCCTTGCCAAATGATCTCCTTCCTCTTTTATAGCCTTAGGCCTTTCACAATACCATGGTCCAAAACCATAACAATTCAATACCATGGACCCAATACTTGGGATCAACACTTATGACGAGATACCATGATCCCAAACCATAGGTTCAAATACCAAGGACTAAATACCACGGACCAAAAATAATTTCTCCCACATGTACGCGCTTTTCCTTGCATGAAAGTGCATGTATACGCATACGTGCCTTGGGAACATCCAACCCGCGTGTATACGCGGCTTCGTCAAAGTGAACCTGTGTATATGTCTTTTTCTTCTTTCTGAGTGCCTGAACTTTGATCTGTCACCAAAGTGAGTTACCATCAAGGACAACACCAGTGCCATAGTGCCAAACCTGTGCCATAATGCCAACAATCTCCCCCTTTGGACTTGATGGCAACCCCAAGATCCTCAAAGTCATTCTCCCCCTTTGTCATCAAGGGCAAAGGGTTGTGCTCCCCCTGAGTACATGCTGAAATCGTTGTTCTGTTGTGCTGACCAAGATCCCCCTGACTTGTAGGCAAAATCTGTAAAAAGATGTTCTTCAATAAGAACCATGACTTATACATCATAAAAGACCTTACTATCACCAACAGACTCTATACATACATCCATCACCCAACCAAGTGGGGAGACACCAGAAATTTACATATGACAACCAATTACATTACGTCATTCATCCAAGGCATAGTGGGGAAACCAAAATAGGTTGTTACATGACCTTGATGAAAAGAAGATATACATGCCATAGAGACGAATTATCTAAAGCAAGACTATGAAAGTCATCAGTAACTACTATCAGCAGCATCTGTCAATCATTATTCAGATCAGCAACCATGTTCTCTTTCTGTTCTTCCTCTTCAAGAGTTCCACCTGAAGCCAACAACAGTTGTGAAATTGAACCAAAATCTTCTAAGTAATGCCAACAATGCATCACTAGAAGATTATCTGCTCCCCCTGAACCTGTGCCAGATGGTCTCTGACAGACCACTATCAGACTATCAGAGTCTGTCCCTGCTGATATCCTTCAAACCTCCATATGCGTGACTGTCTCTGCACAAACTAGTGTATGTACGCGGATCCTCCTCATCCAACTCGCGTACAACAACTTTTCTCTAAAACAAACAAGTTTCAACAGCAGGATAAAGCATAAACTACTCCCAGTTTCTGTCTGAGGTATTCAAATGTTTCCCTGGGCAGTGGTTTGGTGAGTATATCAGCAACTTGTTCCTTAGAGGGAACATACTCCAACTTGACTTTTTGTTCCAGCACTTGTTCCGAAGAAAATGATATTTGATAGGTATGTGCTTGGTCTTTGAATGCATGACTGGATTCTTTGAAATGCTGATTGCACTTGTATTATCACATAAGATGGAGATAGGTGGAGTACAAGTGATTTGATAATCCTGCAAGATTTGCATCATCCAAAGGAGTTGGGTGCAACAAGATGCAGCAGCCACATATTCTGCTTTAGTTGTAGATAATGCAATAGAGCTTTGTCTCTTACTGAACCAAGTTACTAATCTGGAACCCATAAAGAATGCACCGCCACCAATGCTTTTTCTGCCATCCACGCTTCTAGCCCAATCTGCATCTAAATAAGCATGAAGTGTGAGATCCGCATCTCTAGGATACCATAGACCATAGTTTTGAGTTCCTTGAAGATACTTGAAAATTCTCTTTACTGCCTGAAGATGAGTTTCCTTAGTATTTGCCTGAAATCTTCCAACCATTCCTACTGCATGCATGATGTTTGGTCGGGTACCTGTTAAATAGAGCAAAGTTCCAATCATGGATCTATAGGTTGGTTGATGCACTGCTTCTGATTCATCATTTGCACTGAGGCTGCATCCTGTGACCATAGGAGTACATATTGGTTTCGAATCTTCCATGCCATACTTCTTCAAGATCTGCTTGAGGTACTTGGTTTGAGATAGAAAGATACCACCTTTATTTTGTTGGATTTGTAAACCAAGAAAATATGTCAGTTCTCCAAGCAAGGACATTTCGAATTCCTTCTGCATCACCAAGGCAAAGTTTTGACTCATAGCTTCTTTATTACTGCCAAAGATGATATCATCTACATACACAACAAGTATTAGCAATTTGTTATTTTCAGTTTTTATATAAAGATTGCTATCTACTGATCCTTTTGAAAAACCTTGTTGATGAAGGTATTTGTCCATACGATAGTACCAAGCCCTTGGAGCCTGTTTGAGACCATAGAGAGCCTTCTTTAGTTTGCATACAAGATTTGGATCATTACCAAGGATGAATCCATCCGGTTGCTCAATATACACTTCTTCTTCTAAATCACCATTCAAAAAGGCTAATTTCACATCCATTTGAAATACTTTGAACTTCTGAAAACTTGAGAGAGCAAGGAACATTCAGATGGCCTCAAGTCTAGCAACAGGAGCAAAAGTTTCTTCAAAGTCTATTCTTTCTTGTTGAGCATACCCTTTACAAACAAGTCTGGCCTTGTTTCTAATAACATCGCCATTTTCATTCAACTTGTTCTTGAAGATCCATTTTGTCCTTATGACATTCTTATCTTTTGGTCTAGGAACCAACTCCCAAGTGTTGTTCTTTTCAATCTGCTCAAGTTCTTCATCCATTGCCTTGACCCAACATTCATCTTTGCATGCTCTCTTACATTTTGTGGTTCAGTGGAGGAAAGTAATGCCAAATAGCTTGAAGCTTCTGCAATTGTTCTTCTTGTTTGTATACCTGCCTCTTTCTGCCCCAAAATTTGGGTTTCTGGATGATTCTTTTGAACGTATCTGGATGGAGTATTTTCTTCTATCCTTATTTGTTCTTCAGGATCCTCATGGGTTTCTTCTTCATAGGTTTCTTCTTCATCATGAATCTGATTTGATGTTGATGGATAGTCCTCATCATCATTGAAATCTTCAGATCTTACCTGCCTAGGAGTGTTTTCTTCTTCATCAACCACTACATCAATACTTTCAACAATTTTCCCAAGCCTTTTGTTATAACACTTGTATGCTTTGTTGTGGGGAGAGTAACCAAGGAGAAGGCCTTCATCGGCTCTAGGTTCAAGCTTGCCAAGATGTTCATCAGTATTTTTGATATAACATTTTCTTCCAAAAATTTTGAAATATTTTACCGAAGGAGTCTCACCATACCAGAGCTCATGAGGGGTTTGAGTGTTGTTCACCCGGACATTTGTTTTGTTGAGAATAACAACTGCAGCAAATGCAGCTTCCCCTAGAAAGTTGCGGGAGTTCCAGACTTCATCAAGCATAGCACGAGCCATTTGTTGGACTGTTCTGTTCATTCTTTCCACAACTCCATTTTTCTGAGGAGTTCTAGCTGTAGAGAATTCTCTTCTTATCCCATGTTCTTCACAGAAATCGAAAATTTCATTTGAGGTAAACTCCCCACCTCTGTCGGATCTGAGGCACTTAATTTTGTGACCTGATTCATTTTCAACCAAGGCTTTGAAGGATTTGAATTTTTCGAATGCTTCATATTTGTGCTTCATAAGTCCTATCCAAACCATCCTTGAATAGTCATCAATGAATAATATAAAGTATTCTTCTCCCCGAGGCGACCTTTTCCTAGATGGACCACATACATCAGTATGGACAAGTTCAAGTGGCCTTCTCGCTGATTCCTTCCTTCTCAGGGAAATTAGTTCTGGTTTGCTTACCAAACTGACATGATTTGCATATCGTATTTTCTGGAATTCTGATGTCTTGAAGACCACAAACTGCCTGGTATTTGCATGCTTTCCTTATCTATGAGAAAATTAGATGCCAACCTCTGGTGCCATATCTAGTGTTCATCATTCTTGGTTAGATAGCATTGTTGTTGTCCTTCTTTGAATGTGTATAAATAATTCGGAGTTCTTATGCCTTTGATCATTGTTTCTCCTGTATCAAGATCACGAACACTACATCCATTTGATTGAAATATTACCTCTGTTCCTTGATCGCAAATTTGACTGACACTCAATAGATTATGCTTTAAGCCATCAACATACATAACATTTCCTGCTTTGACCTTTTCTTTTAAAAGAACAGATCCTTTACCTTTTATGAGTGCAGGGGTGTCATTTCCAAATGAGACCTTCTTCTCTTTCTCCAAGGCACTATATGGCTGAAGTTTTTCTTTATCACCTGTCATATGTTTCGAACATCCACTGTCGATGTACCATTGATTTTCCTGCCCTTCTGCATATAAGGCTATACCACACCTTTCTGGTTGTGGTTCTTTAATTCTCCATGCTTTGATATTTGAGGCTTTCTCCTTCTGATTTGTCTACCGAAACCTGCTCCTGCATTTAGAATCATGTCCAAAATTCTTACTAATAGAACATTCTACTTCATTTTCAAGAGCAGAAAAGTTATTGTAGGTCCTTTTCATGATCCCGGTCATACTCCTCTGTTTTTGAGTTTCTCTAGTCATGATAGTTTTGTAGGCAACACACTGAGCTGCTTTGTGTCCAAAGTTGTGACAAGAGAAACATTGGCCATTGAAGAAATTCCTGCGATTTTCAACCCTGTGGACCGAACGATTGTAGTTTTCATTGAGATTCATTCTTGAGGCAAATTGAGAATGATTTACCTGTGGTCTGTTGTAGCTTTTGTTTATCCTTGAAGCAGATTTCCCCTTATTTACTTGGTGATCTCTATTCATTCTTGAAGAAAAATGTCCCTGATTTACCTAGTGATCTCCATTAGGCCTTTGCTCACTCCTCCTTGCTGCATCAAGATAACTTTTGGAGGTGGATGGTTTTTGCGCTTGAGTTGCTTCTTCATTATATCCCAAACCTGTCTTGATTAGAGGAGAGCGCTGCACTCTGATGATCTCATCTAACTTTTCAGATCCTTCAACAAATCTAAGATTAAGAGCTTTAGTTTTCTCAATCTCTTTTCTAAGTCCCACAATTTCACATTCTAACTTTTCATGATGTTTTTCACTTTCAGCCAATTGAAATTGCAAAGTATCAATAACCATATTTTTCTCTTCTAAACGAATTTTGAGTTTAGAAATCTCTTCATAAAAACCTTCTTCATCTATAGCATCCATAAAATCATCATCTTCAAAAGCCATTAAAAGTCTATAGTTATTACTTCGTTCATCTTCATCACTATTGAGAGCCATCACTGTTCCTTCATGAAGTGTAGTAGCTTTTCATACTTACATCTGTTCTGCCATCTAACAGGTTCCTTACCTTGTCAGCTTATAGGACACTTGGCCAGATAGTGGTCGATCTCTTCCACAAGAAAGCATTGAGAGTAACTACCTCTGAATCTATCCAGCGCCCCGTGAAGTTTCTTGAAAAAATTTGATTTCCTTCCTCTCTTCTGAACATATTCCTACGCATAGTAAATCTCCTTTACCTAGAAGCCTGAATGCATCTTCTCTCTGCTGATGGTCCTCCTTTCTCATAATTTTCATAAGCGGTTAGAATTCTGTTTTGATAGCTGCGACATGGTAATTTTCTGTAGATTCTCCTTTTCTTCTATTGCAGCAGAAACTTTTGATTCAAACTTAGGAGACAAAGATCTTAGAACCTTTTCAACCACAACAACCTCTTTTATTTATTCACCCAAATTTTTCATACAATTAACAATCTCATCTATACGAAGGAAATAGTTAGCCACACTTTCATCATTGTACATCCTGACATTTTCATACTAAATTCTAAGGGTTTGAAGTTTTGCTCGTTTTACCTGCTCATCTCCTTCATAGCTCAGCACGATCTTGTCCCATATTTATTTTGTGGTTTTATACTGCATAACCTTAATGAATTCTATTTGAGATAGACATCCTAATAGAGTGTTGACAGCCTTTGCATTTGTTTCAAACTGCTTCTTCTCAGCCGGATCTGTAGGAGTTGCTGATGGAAAAGTGTACCCTGTATCTATGATATCCCAGACTTCTGTACCAAGAGATTGAAGATAGGCTGTGACTCTTACCTTCCAATAGACGTAGTTGGTTCCATCAAAAATTGGTGGCCTGATTGATGCTTCTCTCTCGTAGTTGCTCATGATGATAGATCTTCCTTCAAGCGATCAAGCTTCTTCTGAAGGACCCACTCTGATACCAATTGTTGGAAATAATACTGAGAGGGGGGGTGAATCAGTATTATCTGACCAATTATTTTCTTTTTCAAACCCAGAACATATATGCTACTTCGGTTAGATGAACCCGCGTATATACGCAACTTCAAATAATGAAACCTACGTATACAATGCAGATTTACAATTACTTTATTCTACAGATGTTGATCATTAAGTTATTCATATAAACAGTTACCAGCAACAGTAAAACAGATCAGTAGACAACCACACACAAGAACACAAGATATAAGGTGGAAAACCAATGTGGGTGAAAACCAGCTGTTGCAACCCTCTCTCGTTTTCCAGCTTCTCCTGGAAGGGAGCTACAACCCCCTTAGTTCTTGTACTAGTTGAGATGCTAGTACGCAGGCTGCTACCTGCATAAGGCTACAACCTTCTCTTTCCAGGGACCACGTTTCATAAATTTTCAGACTAGATCCACAAATAACATCAATCAAACATCAAGAGTTTTTGCATCAACCAATCACCTTTTCACCAGTCAAAATTGAATCAAAATAAACACTGCTCTGTCAACTGTACCCAGATCACAGTAACTGTAATCACACCCCAAATTGTGAACCCAGATCACTGCAATAATCAACAGAAGCAGCTAGAACATAAATTATGAGACGTACGCTACTTCAATATTCATAAACTTGCATACATACACCTCTGTGTTAGATCAACCTGCGTATACACACTTCCGACGTATAGAAACTGCATGTATATGCACCTGGGCCAAGATCAACCTGCGTATACGCTCTTTTGACTTACAGAAACTACATGTATATGCACCTGTGTTAAAATCAACCTGCGTATACGCCTTTTTGATTTACAGAAACTGCGTGTATATGCGCCTTCGCTTCACTGAACCTGCGTACAGATCTATAAAGATAATTTACCCCTTCAAATGTTCAGATATTAGTTTACCCAGATTATAGATCAAGCAAGCGTCACATAGAACAGATCAAAATCATACAAAGATACTATCATTCAAGCCTTAAGATTTTGACCCATCAAAAGAACTTATCCTTCTCCTTGCGCTTAGGTTCCTTCTTCCTTCAGATCCAGATCTGCACCATAACCCTATCACTTTATCAGATATTCAATAATACCGATGATCCCTTGCCAAATGATCTCCTTCCTCTTTTATAGCCTTAGGCCTTTCAGAATACCACTGTCCAAAACCATAACAATTCAATACCATGGACCCAATACTTGGGATCAACACTTATGACGAGATACCATGATCCAAAACCATAGATTCAAATACAAAGGACTAAATACCACGGACCAAAAATAAGTTCTCCCACATGTATTCGCTTTTCCTTGCATGAAAGTGCATGTATACGCATACACGCCTTGGGAACATCCAACCCGTGTGTATACGCGGCTTTGTCAAAGTGAACCTGTGTATATGTCTTTTTCTTCTTTCTGAGTGCCTGAACTGTGATCTGTCACCAAAGTGAGTTGCCATCAAGGACAACACCAGTGCCATAGCGCCAAACCTGTGCCATAATGCCAACACAGCGATCCGGGATGATCCAATGGCATATTTGGGACCCTAGTGAAGTTTGTAGCGAAGTGGGATCCACAGTCAAAGACGGCGCTTGTTCAGGCACTACTTGAGGACAAGCAATTTTTGGTGAACTAGAGGAGCTTGCTAGATGGGGATGCTACTTGGGATGGCGAACACATACTTGAGCATTCAACACTAAATTTGCTTGGGGACAAGCAACATTTGGGAGGGGAGGACTATCATGTCCCTTCCTAAAACTAATTGTTGCATTTTGGGGGCTAATTTTGGAGATAGTGGGGCTCATTCGATTTTTATTAGGAGATTGGATATAGGAGAATTTATTTTGTTGTGGTTAAGTTACACCTGGGGTCCACCTACACTAGGGAATTACATGCTCCCTAGTTCAGATTTCATGGAGGTGGTTAATTGAGGGCCCATGATGGAGGTAAAATTGGAGGAAAAGTGTTCCACAAAATCTATATAAGGAAACTCTGTTCATTTCATTCATCTTTGGCATATCGAATTTCTCTTTAGTTGTTGGAGTTGCTTAGTAGAGTCATTTGATGTTTAGGAAGAGTTCTTCAAGCGAAGAGCTCACCCTTTCATCAGGGGAGTTTGATTTCCACCCTAGGAATGTTTTTCTACATTTCTTCGGGAGGAGGGTATTATTGTGATTTCCAGCGATTACATTCATCTCTAGGTAGTGTGTATTACTAGAAGACGCAGTGAAGAGGAGGTCAATTTTGCTTCTGGTGTCTTGCAATGGAGTTTGGGTGAGAGGTTTTCCAGAGAGGAGGCATCAGAGGATTGTTGGCATTTGGGAGAGTTTTGCAGCTGGAGGAGTGTCCTACCTTGCAGGGTGACATTCGCACTTCCTGGGTCAGCACAGAGGCAACAATGGCTGCTCACATGGAGGGTAGAGTATCAGTCTTTGAGGCTGAGATTTATTGTGGATGTTAAGAGAAATATTTGAAGACGTGATTTCTTCATTTTCAAAGCTTGGAGGAGGATTTCGTTGGTGTTCCTTGTAGGCCATATTCCTTGAGTAGTTTGGAGGGCGTAGGGCTTGTTGGAGGCCAAGTTTGGAAGGTCAAAATCTGTCCAAACCATTTTTGGGTTATTCTATTTTTTTTTAAAAGATCTCAAAAATAAGATTTCATAATTTTCTGAGCACCAAATGTGGGGTTTTCAGCCGTATCTTTGTAGAAGATATTGTAGAATTGTTGGGGATTGCACAGTGCCTTCGGGGGTCGATTTTGGGAGGTCCAAATCGAGCCAAACCATTTATGAGTTTTTGTGAGTTTTGGTCAAAGAGCGTGGGGCTGAATTTGTAGCATATTCCTAACACCATAAGTGGATTTTCTTGCAGTTCCTTTCCATCCAGCAGTGTAGTTTTCTGGGCAGCATAGAGCATTAGAGGAGCAAACATTTTCTAGTATTTGATATCATTGTCTCATCACTTGGATTCTGTCATGCTTGCCATTGAGGCAAGCCCAGATGCCTTCCATACGATTGTACTTGGTCCATTGATTAATAAAATGGATAAGTTGGTTCTACGTATGGAGTTTTTATGAGCATGTGTTGTTTGTTGAAACTCTATGTGTTGAGAATCTTTTTTGCTTTAGATATCATTATTTGTTTAAGTTAGGAACATTATAGAAGAGGATATTCATCCATTCCTTTATCCATTCTCTTGAGAGAAAAGCATTGTGAGACAAAGGATTCTCTAAGAGTAGTACATTGATTGAGGGCTCGAGGGTGACCAACTATAGAAAGATTATGTGCAGTTGAGACAAAGGATTCTTTGATAGTTTGTAATGTTTGTGATATTGTATATGACATAATCTAGGTTTGGTAATAGTCTCATTTAAATGTTTCGACTACTTCGGTGTTCAGATGTTGATCTTATGTTGGTATACTGATTTTCTTGGATGTCATGTGGTATGTTTCTTATATATTTGAATTGGTCGATTGTATACCTTATTGGTAAAGGTATTTTATTGTTTCTTTTTTCTCAAAAAACTTGAGGGATGAATATGGCATATAGTTATAAATATAACGTTTTTATTTCAATGTGGTATAGTTGTGACACTTTGTAGGCTATTTCAATTATTTAAAAGGGTAAAAGGGTGTATGGTGTGTTACTCAGAGAAAATTTTAATTTTAGTTTATTTGGTTGGTTAGTATTGATATCATTGTTTTGTGGAATGGATTATTTTTAAATAAAATTTATCATAACTTAAAAATTATAATTTTTAAAATCTTTATTATTAAAATTTAAAATTTATCTTTTTATTTTTTGAATTATTGAAAACTTTTTTAAATACATATCATAATAGAATTATTGGAAAATTTATTTAAATAGTTATCATAATAGTATAAAGTCTAAATGCTAAAAAGTATATTCAATAAAGGTATTTTAAGAAGGGAGGCTCTCCACTTCATCATCCAAGAACCTGGTTTTCATGACGGATCCCATTGTTGTATTAATGACTTTCTTTGAGAGTTTCCATGTTGATTAGACACACTATGATTTATATTTTAGAACCAATGCTTTGTTAATAAATCCTAACAAACTTATGTCTATGCTCATTGTTAAAAGAAAAAAATTGTATGTTGAGGTTAATCTAATAATTTTTCCAATTGCAACCTTTTAGGTAGTAGGAAAAAACTACCCACAACTCAAATGGTCCTATGTCCTGGGTGGTGAAAAGGGGAATATAAAGATGTGGGGACTTGCATACAATCCCTCTTAGGACCCCCTAGCTTGGGAATTGTCCTCCCTCGTCCCTTAGCAAGCCAAAAAGGCCAATAAGTGATAATTGTGTGTAGTGGATGTGAAAATAAGCTCGTTTGTTTTTCGGACCAACAAATTAATAAGAATGAACAGCATGTTATTCTCTCCACAGTAAGCTAGAAAAATGGACTAGGCTAGCATCTGAGTTTTATCATAGTCTAGGACAACTTAACAAGTGGTTTGTTAATGTAATTGTGCATTGGATTTAAGTTTATCTAGTAACTAACATTTTGAATCACGACATGCTTTAATATGGCTTGAAATTTTGAATAACAAATATTAGATGTGAACAAGAAGTTGTTAACACCAAAATAAGCTTGAAAGTGAATACAAAATAGCTTGAAAAGTGCATTAGGAAATGAAAAACTAAAGTTGGGTTATATTTCCTAAATCTGAAAGCTAAAATCAACTTGCTAATAAGTTGCCACAAGTAAATTGAAGAAAATGGATGAAAAACACTTTAGAAATGAAAATATTACTTTTCTAAAGATTCCAACATAGTTTTTAGAACAAATTGTAGGTTTTAACCCCATAAAATTAACTGTTGCAAACCAAAGATGCAATGATAAACACACATTCTTTACATAGATATTTTATCTTGGAAAACTAAACCGGGAAAACCAACAAGATTTTAATATATATATTCTTATGTACTTACATCCATGAACCACCAATCCATTTATTGTAGTTTAGAAGACAACCATAGTTCCTTAGTTGAAACTAAAAAGAACATGGGAAAAACCACCATGCAAAACCTCTCTTTGGAAAAACAATGTGCCAAAAACTGCCAAAAAATAGATGCAAAAAATCACCCAATTTTCTTGGGCATTGCCTATTAAGCTAATTTATTGGCATAAATTAAGACATGATATTTCAATCAATTTGGGTGTTTGTAAACTTAGAAGCACACTATTGTGTGTAAGGAATTAGGATTAGATTTATTATCATGTTAAGAAATGGAAAATCATTATTTGTCATAAATATTAGAGCTAGGTTACTTAAGTTAATTAGTAAACAATTTAGCAAATTAATGTTAGAATAATTATCACATAGAGAAGGGGTTTAAATTAGTGTAATGGCCAATTCAACTCATTTAAACAATTTTTCAATTGATCACAACAGAAAACATGATAGAGAATCAATCACATCAACACATAAGAACACTTGATGTACTTGGAAACCCTTGCAGGAGAAAACCACACTTCTTATCTTATTCAATCTTTAATTACATCCATTGACAAGCACAAAGCCCCAAAATATATTTGCAAGCACCAACCTGCTAGAGGCACCGACCCCCAAAGATATGCAAGCACCAAATTGTTTTAGGCTTCAACCTGATTGAGGCACCATCCTCCAAAATAAATGAAAGCACCAACTTGTTGTAGGATCGAACTCGATTGAGGCACTAGCCTTTGATAGAGGCACCCACCTCCTTCACGCAAAAAATAGTGGACCACTTTTGACAATCTTTCAAATTGGATCCACAAGCCCAACATAATAAATACCTCTTCTAAATTTGATAATATCTATGAAACTTCAATTAGTTCTTTAATCATCAATAAGTTCTTTCTTGATTTGTTGTATCAAAACTAAACATATTCATATGGCCTAGAACATTTTGATAACAATGAAAGAAATACAACTTCTTATCCTCAAGAACCTGTCTTCATGAATTTTCATGTCTCCTTTTCAATCACAAGAAAATTCTAGCCATTTCCCCCTTTTCAAAAATCAAATTAGCCCTCAAAATAACATTATGAAAGTTAACAGTTCTACAGAATGCACCTTTTCAGTTTTTTTGTCTACAAAATGCACCTTTCCAGTGCAAGTTCAATAAAATGGATGCTACCGTTTGTCAAAAAGTACGACATAATGCACTCTTGAGGGAAAAATAACAAATTCAGCAAGCTTGACCAAACTCAAACTCGTGACCTCCTGTGGCACAATAATACTCAATACTAACTATGTTGTCATATTACTTGTTTAGAGCCATCCATCAAAAAAATTTATTAATCAGTCAAACCATACAATTGAAACCAAAGGCAGAGGTGAGACTCGAACTCACAATCAAGTGCTAGCCAACATACGTCACGAAAGAGTGCCACACCATAATTCCAACCAAGTGATCCCATGATCGAGTGTCACACCAGAGTGCTAACCAATAGACCTCACAAATGAGTGTCATCTTAGAGTGCCAACCAATAGACCTCATGATCGAGTGTCACATCAGAGTGCCAAACAACAAACCTCACAACTGAGTTTCACCTCAGAGTGTCAACCAATAGACCTTGTGAGCGAATGCCACAAAATACCATACTATGCCAATCAAACTTCAAAATGGAGAGGCACATCGAACCACACTACACCAAACAAACCTCACAATGGATAGCCACATTTAACCACACTATGCCAATCAAACTTTGCAACAGAGAGCCATGTCAAACTGCTCCAATAAAAATTTTCAATGGAGACCCATGTCAAAACACAACTACCAATCAAAAATCAGGCTTTTCAACAAAGATCCATGTCAAACTTCCAATAAAACCTTGCAACAGAGAGCCGCATCAAACCACAACTACTAATCACCAGTTAAGCCTTGCAATAGAGAGTCATGTCAAACCACAAATACGCCAATCAAACCTTGCAATAGAGACCAACATCAAACCACAATAGAGTTAACCATAACACAGTATTGACCTTGTTACTTCCTGTTTCCCATAGCTATAATGCCTCATTCAAACCATGAGGTCACACCCTCCACTTGTGAAACAACACTACTCTGAACACACTTGACTCCATGCCATTTAATCATGTATTTATATTTATGTGGAGTTGATGTTGATATGGGGAAACCTCTAGAAATTTCATATGACCATACTATGTAACTCGATACTAGGTGTCCATAGTCAAACTTGTGATGACATCAGCATGATGTCGCCAATGCCACATGGCACTCTTTGAATATTGCCACATGTCACTCAGATTTGGCCCTATTGGCCATCCAAAAATTTTGATTCAACATGCCATGTGGCACCTTTCCATGCTACCACATCATCCACTATACTATCAGATCATCAATGATGTATAAGTCCATGTCATCATCCATGTCTCAAACTCATGTTGTCACTTGTCCAATTTGGTGCTACCACTTGTGCATCCACATCAAAGGGCCACGTCATCAATTGCATGTGCTAAGGGGGGCCACTTGGCATCAAATTAAGGGATACACTTAATGTCAACTATGTGTCACTATTTTACTAGCTGGAGAAAATCCATGTGCAAGTCATGGGGGACACAACCTTCATTAAATGATGTGCAAGTCTGCACATAATCCACCATACATAATGTCCACAACCATCATAGTTTCCCTGAGGTGCAAGGTGTTTAATCTCATTAAACAATGCACATGTCCACATGACAACTACCATTGATCATGCACAAATGCATGGATCCACCTTGAAGATGCACAAACTTTAACAAATTTGGTGTTTTGACCCTTTTTGCCAATGTCACTTTCAAATTGATTTATTTTCTTATCCGAGAGGAGTTTGACTAAGTCTAATATACCATTGTAAAGGTCTTAGAGAGGACTATTCAACCATACCATATATATATATGTGTGTGTGTGTGTGTGTGTGTGTGTGTGTGTGTGTGTGTGTTTGTGTGTGTCTTTATGTATATATATATATATATATATATATATATATATATAATTCAACATCAAAAAACATATTCAAGCCATCTTTGACATCGCTGATGTGATCT
The DNA here is from genome assembly GCA_000404065.3 of Pinus taeda. Classification (NCBI taxonomy): domain Eukaryota; kingdom Viridiplantae; phylum Streptophyta; class Pinopsida; order Pinales; family Pinaceae; genus Pinus; species Pinus taeda. The sequence continues at coordinate 15,125 of APFE031580743.1, forward strand.
TTCAAGGCATCGTAACTCCAAGAAATCCTTGACATTAATGATATGATATTGTTTATCATCAATGATAACACTATACCCAACAATCTTCTTCCTTTGACATATCCTTTGACATCAATGACATTGGTTGTCATCAATGAAAACATTATTTCCAACGATCTCCCCCTTTGTCATTGATGGCAACACCACTAGAAATTGGCGGTCAATAATAGCAAGGGGCTAAACTCCCTCTATCAATTGCTAGTCCAAAGTCTACCTTTTTCTTTTTCTCCTCAATGAAATGAACTCCCCTGTCAAGCTGCTAGTCTAAAACATGCTCTATTTTTCAACGTTTGTTTTCTCTCCCCGTTTGACATCAATGGAAAAGGGACCCATTGAATATGTCTGCTTATTTGGTGACTACTTACTACTGGGCCAATGCTACAAAATTGTTCTTGTATCTTCTTGTGGAATGACTCCCCCTATGAATGGGATCTCCCCTTGTGATTAAACCCTTCTCTTGTAAATGTTTCCTATCACATGGATATCATCATACTCCTCCTGCTTATACTCTTGTTACATATAAGATATCATATGCACAAAACCTTGATCCAATATAAGTGTCTTAGTATCCAATACAACTTTCCTAGTTTGCTCAACTGCTCTTTCTAATATCCACACCCCTTATGATTGGTCTCCCTTCTTTTTGCATCTATCTTCCTACTCTTGTTTCTTCAATTTAAATTTCAATCATCCATTAAAGAATCTTTCACAAATGGATTATATTTGAGTTGTCATATCTATCGTTGGTTCTTCCTGTTTCATTTTCCATGCTTTAGTGATCTCTCTTCAGTTAGTAGAGAAACTTTCTTCCTTAAACCATCTCAAATTAATCCAGCATGTTGGAAATAATACGAGGGGGTGAATCAGTATTAGCAATTTAACAATTTTTCATTTCCATAAACAAATTGATATACGCTACTTCTGTTAATTAAACCTGCGTATATACGCAACTATGTTTAGAGAAAACCATGTATATCTTGCAGACTTCTAATTTAGTTAGTTGATCTTAATCTGTGTATCAAAACCATAAAACAGTAATCATGTTTAGTAAGTAATACAGGAAATCACACACATGAACACAAGATATAAGGTGGAAACCCAATGTGGGTGAAAACCACCTACTACAATTCGTCTCTATCTTCTTTTAATATGAAACTTCTTTTTACAATATTTTTGTACTGGTGCAGTCTTATACCAGTACGCAGGCTTCTACCTCCAGAAGGCTACAACCTTCTCTTGTTCTCCAACTTCTCCTGGAAGGGAGCTACAACCCCCTTAGCTCTTGTACTAGCTGATGTACTAATATGTAGTTGTTGACCTACAGAAGGCTACAACCTTTTATTTTCTTCCAAGGACCACATTTCATAAATTTTTAGACTGGATCCATCAATAACATCAATCAAACATCAAATATATCTGCATCAACCAATATCCTTTGCACCAACCGAAAACTAAATCAAACAATCACTTTTTTTAATGTTGTAACCAAAATACAGTAACAGTACCAAAACCCAATCAGAACCCAGAACACTGCATCAGTAAATAGAAGTAGCTAAAACATATTTTATGAGATGTACGTTACTTCAATATGTAGAACCTGCGTGCATACGCTGTTATATTAAGGAAAACCTGCATATATGCCATTTTTCATTACCAAACCAAAGTGTATAAACGCCTTTTCTATGCTGAACCTGCGTACAGATATGTAAAAGATAATTTACCCTTTTCAACTATTCAGACATCAGATATACCTAGATCATCATATTTACAGATCAAGTCATGCACCAAATATAAAAGATCAAAATCACACAAAGATAATTCTCTTCAAGCCTTAAGATCTTGACCCATCAATAGAATTTATCCTTCTTCTAGCGATCGGGTTCCTCCTTGATTCAGATATAGCTATGCACCATAACCCAATCACCAGTGTTCTAGATCTTTCTCTTCATAAGATATTCAATGCTTGAGTGCCTTTGCCTAATGATCTCCTCCTCTTTTTATTGTCTTAGGCCTTACTCAATATCATAAATACCTGGGTTCAACACTTCGGATGAGATACCATGGTCCAAAACCATAGGTCAAAATACCAATACCAAGGACCAAAAACCAAGTTTTCCAAACTATACGTGTTTTTCTGTGCATGAAAGTGCGTGTATACACATACGCTCCTTTTGGTCTGTGAATCCACGTGTATATGTGGCTTGGTCAACAGAAACCTCCGTATACTTCCTTTTCCTTTATTCTTAGAGCCTGTGAGCTTAAACTGTCATCTGAGTGATTTTCTTAGTGAGTTTCCATCAAGCACAATACCTATGCCATAGTGCCAAGCCTGTGTCATAATGCCAAAAATCTCCCCCCTTTGGACTTGATGGCAACCCCAAATCACTCTCCCCCTTTGTCATCAAGGGCAAAGGGTTATGCTCCCCCTAAGTACATGCTGAAATCTTTTCTCTGCTAAAGTGTGCTCCCCCTGACTGTAAGCAAGGTCTCAAAAAGATGTTCTACAAGAAGAATATGACTTTATACATCATAAATGACCTTCCTATCACCAAAGACTCATACATACATCCATCTCCCAACCAAATGGGGATATAGAAAGATTGACTCATCCACCCAACCAAGTGGGGATACACCAAAAGTTTATACATGATAAGACAAGAACAGTACATCATCCATCCCAGGCATAGTGGGGAAACAATATAGGTCATTACATGACCTTGATAATAAAAGAAATACATGACATAGAGACCAAATATCTAAGACAAGACTATGATAGTCATCAGCATCTGTCTATCACCATCTGAACCATCAACCATGATCTCCCTCTGCACCTATTCCACCTAAATCAAAAACAACTATGAAGTTGTACCAAGATATTCTAAGATAATGCCAACAATGCATTATTAGAAGTATAAGCTCTCCCTGAATCTGTGCCAGATGGTCTCTATCGGACCCATATTAGACTCTTTTCAACCTAAGTTTGGCCCACTGTTTTTCTTCAAACCAACATATATGCGACTGTATCCACAGAAACTGGTGTATGTGCATGGATGCTCTTCATGAAACTCGCGTACAACCACTTTTCTCTGAAATAGATAAGTGTCAATAGTAAGATGATGCATCAACTACTCCCAACTTCTGTCTGAGGTATTCAAATGTCTCCCTAGGTAGTGGTTTGGTGAATATATCAACAACCTGTTCCTTGGAGGGAACATACTCCAATTTGACCTTTTGTTCAAGCACTTGTTCCCAGAGAAAATGTTATTTGATAGGTATTTGCTTGGTCTTTGAATGCATGACTGGATTCTTTGAAATATTGATTGCACTTGTATTATCACATAAAATGGAGATAGGTGGAGTAAAAGTGATTTGAATGTCTTGCAATGTTTGCATCATCCAAAGGAGTTGTGTGCAACAAGATGCAGCAACCACATATTCTGCTTCAGCTGTATATAATGCAATTGAACTTTGTTTCTTGTTGAACCAAGATACTAATATGGAACCCATAAAGAATGCACCACCACTAGTGTTTTTTCTTTCATCGACACTTCCCGCCCAATCTGCATCTGTATATACATGAAGTGTTAGATCTGTATCTCTAGGATACCATAAGCCATAGTTTTGTGTTCCTTGAAGATATTTGAAAATCCTTTTAACTGCCTGAAGGTGTGCTTATTTTGGATTTTCCTGGAATCTTCCAACTATTCCCACTGCATGCATGATGTCTGGTCGGGTACATATCAGATAGAGCAGACTATCAATCATGGATCTATAGGTTGGTTGATGTACTCTTGTTGATTCATCATTTGCGCTGAGGCTGCATCCTGTTACCATAGGGGTACATACTGGTTTCGAATCTTCCATGCCATATTTCTTCAAGATCTACTTGAGGTACTTGGTTTGTGATAGAAAGATATCGTCTTTTTTTTGTTGGACTTGTAAACCAAGAAAATATGTGAGCTCACCAAGCAAGGACATTTCAAATTCTTTCTACATCACCAAAGCAAAGTTTTGACTCATGGCTTCTTCATTGCTACCAAAGATGATATCATCAACATACACAAAAAGTATTACCAATTTATCATTGTCAATTTTTATATATAGATTGTTATCTGTTGATCCTTTTGAAAAACCTTGTTGATGTAGGTATTTGTCCAAACGATAATACCAAGCCCTTGGAGCCTGTTTAAGACCATAGAGAGACTTTCTGAGTCTGCATACAAGTTTTGGATCATTTCCAAGGATAAATCCATCTAGTTGCTCAATATACACTTCTTCTTCTAAGTCTCCATTTAGAAAGGTAGATTTCACATCCATTTGATATACTTGAACTTCTAAAGCTAGAAAGAGCAAGGTAACATTCTTTGACTTCAAGTCGTTCAGCACCAGTGCAAAAGTTTCTTCAAAGTCTATACCTTCTTGTTGAGCATACCCTTTACAAACAAGTCTGGCCTTGTTTCTAATAACATCTCCATTTTCATTCAGCTTGTTTTTGAATATCCATTTGGTCCCTATGACATTCTTATCATTAGGTCTAGGAAACAATTCCCAAGTGTTATTCTTTTCAATCTACTCAAGTTCCTGTTAGAAACTTATAAATTACGGAGCAATGGAACACATAAAATATTGTAGAAATATAAACACAAAAAACTCATAAAACAAGAGAGACACAGACATACGTAGTTCACCCAGTTTGGGCTACGTCCACCCCAAATAGCCAGTCCTTCCTTTCTATTAACCAACAAAATAAAGAGACACAACCTACAGCAAATCCGTTGTAATTTCGTTTGTTTTTTCTCACAGTCTCACCTCTCTATTTCTCGCTCACACACAGAATACACATCTATTACACAGCCTCCAATACAATGCCCTCATACAAAGAGAGGGGTTGCCTTCTAGGGAAAAAAACCCTAAACTAAACATAACCTCTACCATCAAATCATCCGCCTAATGAACGGCCAGATTGACTAGAAATAACTATACTTTTACAAGGCAAATTTACATCTATTTTTAGCTTCGAGGGACCAATGGCCCCCGGAACCCCCAGCCGGGGGGGATCGGCCCCCCTCGGACCCCCGCGGGGGGGAAAAGTCCCCCCACACCCCCCCGCGTGGAGGGGTGTACAAACTTCCTAGGGTATACATCCGGCTGAAACAAAGACCTCAGAACAATCATGCTCCACACACAACAATCTCCCACTTGGAGAATGATTGTAGCAACTCCATCGCTGCTTCATTTTCTAGACAATGACTCCTCTTTAGGACCTGGTTGTTTCTCATCTTCATCGTCATCCTTGAAGACCAATTGAAACTGAGCATGTTCTCAGTTTCTCCCAGGTTACAACTTTTGTTAGCATATCTGCAGGATTCTGGCTAGTGTGTATCTTTTCCAGCTTCAACTGTCCATCTTCCAACATTGATCGTATGAAATGGTACTTGAGTTGAATGTGTTTAGTCCTGGAATGAAATGTTGAGTTCTTTGCAAGATGAATGGCACTTTGGCTATCACTGTATAACATGCCTTATCATGCTCCTTACCCAATTCACCCATAAACCTTTGTAACCAAATCATTTCTTTACTAGCCTCTGTAGCAGCAACATACTCTGCTTCTATTATTGAAAGTGCAACAACACTTTGGATTTTTGAAATCCAACTGATAGTTGTTCCTCCAATAGTAAATACATATCCTATAGTGCTCCTCCTGTTATCTCTGTCACCTGCCATATCTGCATCAACATATCCCTTTAGGGAAATGTCCGAACCACCAAAGCATAATGCTTGATTTGTGGTACCTTTCAAATATCTGAGAATCCATTTCACTGCCATCCAATGTTCCTTTCTTGGATTGTTCATGTACCTGCTTACAACTCCCATTGCATGTACAATATCAGGCCTTGTGTAGACCATTGCATGCATTAAGCTTCCAAATGCTGATGCATATGGAACTTTAGATATATAATCCATGTCTTCTTGGGTCTTTGGGCACATTTCCTTACTAAGTTTGAAATGGCTAGCAAAAGGTGTACTAACTGGTTTTGCATTGTGCATGTTAAATCTTTTCAACACCTTTTGTATGTACTCATTCTGAGACAATGTTAATTTATGATTTTTCCTGTCTCTAGTATTCTCATACCAAGGATTTGTTTTGCAGCTCCCAAATCCTTCATTGGAAATGAATTTGCCAATTTTCTTTTGAGCACATTTATTTCCTGTATGTTAGATTCTGCAACAAGCATGTCATCTACATACAATAACAATATAATATAGCTGCCATCATTTTGCTTTTTCAGATAAACACAATGATCAGAGTGACATCTAGTATAACCTTGTTCAGACATAAACTTGTCAAAATTTAGATACCACTGCCTTGGAGCCTGTTTTAAGCCATACAAGCTCTTCTTCAACCTGCACACAAGTTTCTCCTTCCCTTTCACTTCATATCTTTGTGGCTGCTGCATATATATCTCTTCCTCCAAATCCCCATGGAGAAAGGTTGTCTTTACATCTAACTGCTCAAGATGCAAATCTTCAGCTGCTACAAGACTTAAAATAGTTCTGATTGAAGTCATTTTAACAACAGGAGAAAATATTTCATCAAAATCAATACCTTTCTTCTGTGCAAACCCCTTCACCACAAGTCTAGCTTTGTACCTCTGTTTTCCTCCATCTTCTTCCTTCAACCTGTAAACCCATTTATTCTTCAATGTAGTTTTTCCTGCAGGCAACCTGACTAAGTCCCAAGTCTGGTTATGCTTTAAGGAGTCCATCTCTTCTTCCATGGCTACCTCCCACTTCTTCTTGCTTTCAACTTGCATTGCTTCTTCATAACATTCGGGTTCACTGGAATCAGTCAACAATAAATAATATAATGAAGGAGAGTATCGTTCAGGGGGTCTACTTATCCTGGGATCTTCTAACACCGCTTTCAGGTGTTTGGGGTGCCTGTTGTTGTTGTGGTGGTTGTTGTTGTTGTGGTTGTTGATTATTATTATTTTCAGGCACCTTTACTTTTTCAGTGATTTCATCAAGAACTGTGTATTCCTTGTTTTCTTTTCCTGTTTCTTTTCTTGCAACTGATACTTATACAAGACCTTTTCATTGAATATTACATCTCTGCTCCTAATGATTTTGTGATTTTCATAATCATATAAGCGATAACCAAATCATTAACACCATATCCAATAAAGGTACATTTCTTTGACTTTTCCTCAAGCTTTGTTCTATTTTCTTTATCAATATGGACAAAGGCCTCACAACCAAAAGGCTTTAAAAAGGAGTAGTTTACCTTTTTACCTGTCCATGCTTCCTCCAGAACACCACCATCCAAGGAACTTGAAGGCCCTCTGTTTATTAGATAAACAACAGTATCTACAGCATCTGCCCAAAACTGTAAAGGCAATCCTGCATGCAATCTCATGCACCTTGCACGCTCCATGATTGTCCTGTTCATCCTTTCTGACACACCATTTTCTTGTGGTGTTCTTGGAACTGTTTTCTATCTGCGAATTCCATGCTCTGAACAGTACCTATCAAACTCTTTGCTGTAATATTCACCTCCATTGTCTGATCTGAGACACTTCAATTTCTTTCCTGTCTCAATCTCAACCAAGCTTTCCATTTCTTGAAAGTATCAAATACATCAGATTTATTCTTAATACAATAAATCCAAGTTTTTCTAGTTGCATCATCAATAAAAGTAACATAATAATGAGAGCCACCGAGGGATGATACCTGAGTAGGTCCCCATACATCTGTATGCACAAGCTCTAATTTTTCATTCTTCTTTTCTTTCCCAACTCTGAGAAATCTGACTCTCTTCTATTTTCCATAATGCAATTCTCGCAGAAGTCCAAATCAACATTCTTCAAACCCGACAACAAATTCATTGAGTGAAGTATTTTCATCCCTTTTTCACTCATGTGTCTAAGCCTATGATGCCATAATGTTGCATCTGCTCCTTTGGAAGTTAAAGCATTAACAGAGTTAGAAATACCATTGCATAAATACAATGTACCAACCTTTTCGCCTTTTGCTATTACAAAGGCTCCTTTGGTGACCTTCCAAGCTTTATCTGTGAAAGTTGTCACACAACCTTCACCGCCTAACTGCCCTGTTGAAATCAGATTTTTCTTTAGATCTGGAACATGCCTTACCTCCTTTAGTAGCCATTGGTTTCCATTCTGCTGTTTTACAAGAACCTTACCCATCCCAACAATTTTACAGGGTTTATCATCACCCAAACGAACTTGTCCAAAATCTCCTTGAACATAGTCATGAAAGTATTTCTTATCAGGTGTGGCATGGAATGAGGCCCCTGAATCTACCACCCAGTAATCAGTAATATTTTCGAAAGAAAGAATCAAAGCATCTTGTAACACCTCACCTGTCACATTTGCTTCATGATTGTTTTCTTGTTGTGAATCTCCTTCTTTTCCCTTCCAAGATCTACAATATTTCTTTAGGTGTCCTTTCTTTCCGCATTTCCAGCACACTATCCTCGATCTGGACTTGGATCTGCCTTTCCTTGATTTACTGCGATATCCTGAGCTCTTTCCTCTTTCCATTCTTCTTCCCCTAGACTCTGCACTCAAAGCATTTCCCAATGTCTCACCAGAGCTTTTCCATCACATTTCCTCTCTAAGGATAGCACCAAAAACATGATCAAACTTTAAAGTACTAGATCCAGACACAGAGTTATTAATGGCCATTACTAAACCATTCCAACTTTCTGGCAATGAGCACAAGAATAATAGAGCTCTAACTTCATCATCAAAGTTTACCCCTACAGAACATAACTGACTTGTAACATTATTAAAATCATTTAAATGATCTGCAACAGATCCACCTTCCGACATCTTCATATTAAATAATCGTTTCATAAGAAATACCTTGTTTGAGGCCGAGGGTTTTTCATATAGTTTCTCCAAAGTCTTAATCAAACCCTTTGTCGTTGTTTCCTTCGAAATGTTGAAGGCGACCGACGCTGCAAGGCACAGCCGTATTGTTCTGAGTGCCTTTCTATCGAGAAGGTTCCATTCT
>APFE031580743.1:24212-39294 GCA_000404065.3 Pinus taeda
AGAACATAACTGACTTGTAACAATATTAAAATCATTTAAATGATCTGCAACAGATCCACCTTCCGACATCTTCATATTAAATAACTGTTTCATAAGAAATACCTTGTTTGAGGCCGAGGGTTTTTCGTATAGTTTCTCCAATGTCTTAATCAAACCCTCTGTCGTTGTTTCCTTCGAAATGTTGAAGGCGACCAATGCTACAAGGCACAACCGTATTGTTCCGAGTGCCTTTCTATCGAGAAGGTTCCATTCTTCATCTTTCATACCCGTCGGCATCTTTGCTTTTCCACCCAATGGTAGGTATAGATCGTTCTGATACAAATAATCTTCCATTTGCATCTTCCACAATGAGAAGTTTTGGTCGTTAAATTTCTCGACCCTAAACTTACCATCTTCTGCCATTGCTCCCACTCGAACAAGGAACCCTTCTTTCCTGCGATTTTATCAACCAAATAGACCTTTGGCTCTGATACCATTTTTTAGAAAATTATATATTACGGAGCAATGGAACACATAAAATATTATAGAAATATAAACACAGAAAACGCATAAAACAAGAGAGACACAGATATACGTGGTTCACTCAGTTTGGGCTACGTCCACCCTAAATAGCCAGTCATTCCTTTCTATTAACCAGCAAAATGAAGAGACACAACCTACAACAAATCCGTTGTAATATCTTTTGTTTTCTCTCACAGTCTCACCTCTCTGTTTCTCGCTCACACACAGAATACACATCTATTACGCTGCCTCAAATACAATGCCCTCATACAAAGAGAGGGGTTTCCTTCTAGGGCAAAAAACCCTAAACTAAACATAAGTTCTACCGTCAAATCATCCGCCTAATGAATGGCCCAGATTGACTAGAAAATACTATACTTTTACAAGGCAAATTTACATCTGTTTTTAGCTTCAGGGGCGCTGCCCCCGAGCCCCTGCCGGGGGACCGCTAGCCCCCGGACCCCCCAGTCGGGGGGGATCGGCCCCCTAGGACCCCCGCGGGGGGGACAAGTCCCCCCTGCAAACCCCTCCCCCCCCACCCCCGCGTGGGGGGGTGTACAAACTTCCTAAGGTATACATCCAGCTGAAACAAAGACCTCTGAACAATCATGCTCCACACACAACAGTTCCTCATTCATGGCCTTGACCCAGCATTCATCTTTGAATGCTTCACTTATATTTCATGGTTTGACGGAGGAGAGAAATGCTAGATAACTTGAAGCTTCTGTAATAGTTCTTCTTGTTTGTACACCTACCTCTTTCTGCCCCAAAATTTGAGTCTCTAAATGGTTATTTTGGACATACCTGGATGGAGTCTTTTCTTCTACCCTTATATGTTCTTCTGGTGCCTCATAAGTTTCTTCTTCAACATTAGTTTGATTTGATGTTGAAGGATAGTCCTCATCATCTTCAAAATCTTTGGTTTTTATTTGCTTTGGATTGTTGCCTACTTCATCAACCACCATGTTACACTAAAAATTGTCACCATGACTATCTGTAGTTTATATGGCTCCATCAATAGTCATATTATCCTCCTTGTCAAGCCTAATACCTCTGCTCTCCATGTCAAACTTCAAGAAAGAGAGAAAGTCAATAAAAATCATGTTTATCTCTGGGTACGCAGGTTCTCTCTACCTTGCCTGCGTGTACGCATCCCAAGCTCATTGTACATGCGTACTTGTACGCTTTGTAAGTCAAGGGATGGGTGCGTACTCCTGTAAAGGTCAAAAGGCGTGAGTTTCATCTTAAAAAAGTTACTTGTGGTCACTTCTAGAGCATTATAGAAGATTGTTTGACGTGTATTGATTGCCTCCAGATGGTTCATGCATCCCTTTGATAGAGGAACTTATCCCATCAAGAGAGGAGCTACCCCATCCAAAAGAGGGAGTAACCCATTGATGTTGGACCTGAATAACTTCCTCTAGAACACTATAAATACAGGAATTGGGCCAAAGGAGGTGAGGTTGAAAGTTGAACATTCCAAAGGGTAGATGCTGCTGGAATTAGGACTTCCTTTTAGAAGCTTGTGAGGAGAGATTACCATCCTTTATTGTTTCATTTGGAAGTGGGTGAGCTTTTCAAAGTAGAGGAAAAGTCTTGCTGGACCCTGGGAAGAACTTGCACAACACCAAGGCTCAAGTTGTAATGGTTTCTTTTTTGTTTCCTTAATACAAATAAGTCCATTCTTCTCAACGATTTGTTGTTAGTGAATTGTTTCATATACTCCTTGGTCTATATGTTGAATATGTTTTGTTTTATGGAATATTCAGGTGTTATGTAATCATTTGATTGTTAGTGTATGCAGGTTTCAAAGTGAAGGAGGAGCTCATCTGGATCAGCGAGGCTGGACTGCTACAACAAGTGTTGGACTTGAGGTAGGATAAAAAAACACTTGGTTTCTCATATGATAATGCATGTTTAGAGAGGGATTGCTCTTAATTGTCTTGTTTGTCACTAGAGAGTCTTAGACTCCTAGGGAGGTTAGTTTTGTCAGCAAAAATAACTCTTTCCGCATGACAATCAAAATAATAACATTTCTTTTGTTAACATATGTAGTTTGAGCCCCATGATGATGATGATGTTTGTAAGGAGGAAGACTTGTGGTCATCTTCCAACCTTGAGGCTACAATATCAAATTATGTGAAGAAAATAAACAAACAAATTATGGAGCTGATTCATAATAGGGATCAAAGTCCTATGACTAAGGCTAGGATCTAGGAATTGAGAGAATATCTTAAGACATACAAGGCAATAACCATATTTTAAAGTGATTTTTTTTAAGTCATAAGTTCAATTATGAGAGTTTGTTTTTTAACTTTTACATTACCTAATCGCAACCTCATTTTATTTCTTATGTAGGCTTATTTGGAGACACTCTGCTACCTAAATTAGTCATGTAATCCTCATCTCGATGTTGGTACTAGTGAAATTGTTAAAACACGACATGAGTGTCCAAACATCACTAACACATCGCATATATCTGCGACAAAGTTATTCGCTTCTCCACCTTCGAGTGGCCATACTCCCAGTAGTGACACTAGGTTCACACCATTGGTTTTGACCCATGAGTACATACCCCCTAAGCCAAACACACAACCAAGCTCTGGATTAGTTGGTGACAGAGGTGACCCTAGTACTGATGAGACTATGGGTTCATTTCTTGGGGCATCACGTGTTAAGAGAACGGGGAAAATTGTGTGCACATTTTTGGTGAATGACAAAGAAATTCTAATAAAAACACAAAAAACTCCTATTATTTTTGTTTTAACCTTTTCATGTTGTCTATTTCAAACATAAGTCATATATATTATTGTTTTCAAACTAATGATCGTATCTTTTTACATGTAGGTAACAACATGTTTTATAAAAAATTGGGAGGCAAAGAATTAAATGGTTTTGTGCCCACCATATATGAAAGGTGGAGTTGCCAAAATTTCAACCTTAAGAAAAAGCTTATGGGCTACCTTGAAGATCTATTTGGGGTACATACCTTCAATAAAACCGAGGTCACTTTCGCAATAGAAAAATATTTAAAACACTTATGAGACTATTATAAGGTTCACTTGGGAGATAACCCTAGGTATGAGTGTCATCTCATGATTCATGAGATGGAATGGAAGGGCCTTATCAAGGATGTTGAATGGAAGAAATTGAAAAAAGAAACGAAAACACCACTTGGTGAAGTAAGGTATAAATTACATCTTGAATTTAATACTTTTGATTTTCTTTAGTTTTGAATAAAATTTTGGTATATAACATACTTGAAAATTTCAAGGGCCCCTAACACATAAAATGCAACCATAGGAAGGATTGAGAAGCATGGCTAGAACAAACTAGGTCAGGGTGGCTATTTGAAGCTGCATGCATGAATTGTAAGTACCCAAACATCTTAACAATGTTATATGTTATATCACCTTCTAAATTAATGGTAATTGTGCTATCTAATAACAAAAATCAATAATCTTATGCAATGCAGGGTGATGAATTTGAAATTGAAGCCACAAAGGAGGACCGCCATATTGGTTTCAAGTTCAAATTTAAATTTGTAGTCAATCATCGAAAAGCATGGGGTAAACCCCAAGATCCAATTTGAAGGACAGGGTAAATAAAATCAATCCATATTAACCTTTCATTACTTATAAAATAACATTAGTTTTGATATTGTCCATAAATCTAATTTGTTTTGCTTTAATTAGCAAGGGAGTAGTACAAATATAAAGGATCCCATGACTACTAAGTAACAATCCTTTGATAGTTCGCACCAAACAAAACATTTTGGTGATCCTAAGGAAGCCCACGACAGTGGGTAGAAACCCCATGATAATTGGGTGCAACCATAAGATAAAACATTGACAAATGAGGCCATGGTGGTAATAAGGTTGTATATCAATCATATACTTAATAATTTCGTACTTATAAAGTATGTGCTTCTACTTTTTTTTTTACTTGTTCATTTATGATTTTCTACTTATAAATTTGTGGTTTCAATAGAAAATCATGTCGTACATGATAATTCTCAACCATAAGAGGACAATGGGGTATTTATTGCAACAATGTCGACTAGTGAACCAAGTAAATAATACCATTGCAAAAGTATTGCTTATTATTAAAAAAATACTTCAATGTACTCAATAAATGGCCATATAAATTTAATATTTTTTGTAGGCGATGCTCCCCCACATCATCCTTAACTCTATGAGAACATCACGACCATAGGTGCAATGCACTAGAGGATCCAATTACAATCATCATCGAAACCACCTTGGCTAGAAGATCAAAATGCATAAATGTATGAAAAACTTAAGAACGTTTTAGGCCATAATAAGAAAAGGAAAAAAAATGATGATGTACAATGTTATAATGTATTGTATAAGACAAAGCATTGTATAATATTTTTTATTTATAGAATGACATATTAATGTATTATTATAATACTTGAATGAGTTCTTGCATATTTTTTTTGGATATATGACTTTGAATGAGTACTTTAAATGAGATATTGCATAGATGTTTGTACTTATGTTAGAAAATTATTAAATATACTTCTTAGAAGTTTCCATAGGATGCATGTGAAAAATATGTTTATTTATCAACTTTCTATTTTTCTAGTGTGTATGCATGATTCTTAATGTGTTTCTATCAAGTTTTTTATAGTAGATAGATTGGGTAATCGGGAATGCAAAGTGATGTGAGGCTGGCGAGAATAAGAAATTCCACCTTCATGCAGTTGAACCTATTCAGCAGAAAATAGTTTAGAATTTGGATAGTCTTGGAGCAAACCTCCCTCATTCCAACAGATGAACAACAAAGTCAATGTTTCCTTTGTGTTGTTTCATCAAATCAAGGAACATTTTCCAAAATTAGACTACTCCAATAAATTATTCTTGAAACCAAGAGGATCTCATTCAGGTATTCATGTGCTTGAGTCTTTCTCATTTCTATTTAGTCATAAAAATGTCTCTTAATTTCTTTTCTTATTTTATTGATTCTTTATCTGCCTTCAAAACAATTTATGTGCATTGCAGGTATTCTTATTCTAGAAATTTGCCATCCAAAAATGTAATATGGTTGCAAATCAAGTGGGTGAATTTATAGGTATTTGTTATCATATTTGAATAACAAGATATGTGATTAAATGGGCTTTATTGAGATTAAATGGTAGATATGTGATTAAAAATACAGCTTGATAATTTTTGGTGTAATTGGATTATTCTGAGAACTAGTTTACCATCCTCTGAGAACTTGTTTTGATCTAAAAATAGTGTCTACCTTTAATTCAATTCATGTGAAATGCAGGTGTTTTTATTCTCAATTTATCTATTGTAATCTTCTTCATAATTATGACATTCAACCTTTGTATATGCTACTGATAAAGACAGTAGGAAATATTGGTTGTCTTAACCAATACCTATGCTTTGTTTGAGAACTATTTTCAGTATTACAGAGTTATGTTTTGATATTGTGGTAATTGTTTCCTCTTTTAAAGTTTTGAATATAAATTTTGTGTTTTATTAACATCTTTCATTTTTTTTAAAATATTAATCACTAAAGTGTGTGGAGATGATACAATGGCTAAATGTTGTATTTGTTAGGAAGAGAAAAACAAAGGAAATACAGAGATTCCTTATGCATGTTCTACCATTTTGAAGGTACAAGATTCAGGGGAATAGATAAGAGGGGTTTGTATAAGATATTTAGGGTTGTTTAATTTAATGTATTGATTTCAACTATTTTTAATAGATATATTAGGTATGGGGAATTGGGAGTGATATTGGCGGGGGGGAGGGACATAAGAGCTTCCACCTTCATGTGGTTGGCCTTGTTCAGTAGAGAATAATTTAGGATTCAGATGGTCTTGGAGCAAACCTCCCTCGTTCCAATATATGAACAAAATATTCAATGTTGACTTCATTGTTGCTTTGTCAAATTGAGGAACATTTACTCCAAGATTAGACTACTCCAATAAATTATCCTTGAAACCTTTCCAATTTTTATTTAGTCATAAAAATGTTTCTTAATTTAATTAAAATTATTCTACTAATTCTTTATCTACCTTTAACACAATTTATGTGCATTGCAGGTATTCTTATTCCAAAAAACTTCCATCCACAAATGTAGCATGGTTGGAAAGAAAATGGACAAATTGTTAGGTATTTGTTATCATCTTTGAATAAAAATATTTGTCATTAAATGGTTGGTATTGAGATTAAATGGTAGATTAATTAGGCTATCCTTCTTCAAT
Organism: Pinus taeda; assembly: GCA_000404065.3. Lineage (NCBI taxonomy): Eukaryota > Viridiplantae > Streptophyta > Pinopsida > Pinales > Pinaceae > Pinus > Pinus taeda. Next base: position 30,955 of record APFE031580743.1, read on the forward strand.
TAAGGGTTATATAAATTATACTAGAAGAAGTTAGATGCCTTGCCATGATTAACCCACTTATTGTACCCTAGAAACAGTTCTTGACTGAAAAGAACTAGTGCCCAGGACATTCATAAAGTACATAAATATTTTTTGGCATGTTTATATGAAGACAAAACACCCTAGAATGTAATGCAAACTTGATATAAAAGAGTAACTAAGACCCAAAAGATTGGCCTTTTCTTAGTTGTTACAGACCTTTGAGAGTTTCAATATGGTATGAAGAAATAAGAAGTTTAGAAGGGTTTTCACTTGGGGCAAAGTGGAATCTAATTCTGGAACCCTAAGTGAGAAATAATGATTGTAACAAAAAAAACAAAGAATAATGTTTATGTTAAGGATAACAGAGTGCCTATCAAGGCCTTTTAAAAGTATAAATAGGCATTTTGGTCATAAACTGTAACTGTTGATTTTTCCACAACACTCAAGGATCTAGTTTGAGTCTAAGATTCCTAACAAACACACCAAAATTACACAACATATCTACTTTACATGGCAAAATAAACACAATCATAAATCAATTATACACAATACACAAATTTTCAACCCAACTTTATTATATTACAAATATTTAGTACAACAGTCTAGGGCTCACGTACCAGGGATTATGGCCCTTACAACCAACCCTGGTACAAGACAACAACTGGGGTTGGTATCAAAAATATATGATGACCAATATACCTTGAACAAAGTAAAATTGACATATTTGTTGATGTAGTGTGCTCTAGATCTCCTTTCAGTCCACGTACATTGAACACATCTAGCGGTCCTTTCCCTTCCCTTTTGTATCTCCACAATATTGTTGTACAATATTTTGTCACACTCCCTGTCTCATATCCTAATGTGTCAAAATGATTAAAGTTGTCAATTTATTCACCATGAAACATGTTCAAAATCATCCCTAAAAAAAAAAAAACTTGCCTTGATTTTTTTTTTTAAGAAACTTGTCAAAATATCTTATTTCGATGATCAACGCTTTTTTCATCACTAGTAACCCGTGTTAGTATCTTGTTGCACTATATTTTCCTAGTGTTTCCAGTGTGGCTTTTATTAGGAAAACCTGGGCTGAACCTCTTCAGGAAGTTTTTCTAAAGTGGAGGAGAATCTTCTCTTACTAGAAGTCTCGAGAACGACGAGTCAGTTACAGGTGAATGAGGATTGTAATGAGAACTCCCATTATTGATCCTTGATCCTACCTTCATGGATATTTCCCTTGATATGTGGAACTTCTCCTTCCTTTAATGTATCCTCAACTGCCTCTCATTCCCTTAAATAAGATCCCTACTATCCACAATTGGTTGGCTATTGCTTGGTTGCCTTCCTAGTGCTAAAAGTATGCCTAAATGTTTCCCATTTTGCTAAGGAGAAAGGAGTGCTTGAAGGTTAAGGCTAGGAATTGGAAACTCACCTAAATGAGGCTTCCAACATTAAGGCTTAATTGGTTGTAATTCTCCCTTTACCATATATTAATAATACATTATGTGTTTGCTTTCCATAAATTGTCAATTATTGCTCATTTAGTGTAATATTCCTTGATTTGTTACATGGTTTATATTGGAATGTATTTTTCTATGAATGTGCCTTTTTTCTCCACCCGATCTTCCTTACAGTTATTCATCCACAAATATGAAGAGGAGATTGAGCGTGGAAGTGAAAGAAACAAGGACAACACCAACGGATGTTAGCACCAGAGTGAGGTGGGTCATCTATCCTAATTTGTGTTTTTCTGGTATAAACTAGGAAAGTTTGCACATATTTGTCTTTGTTTGTTGCTAGATCCTTCCATAGGACTAGAGGGATCATTTATATTTGCAAAAATGATTTCCTGCACAAAAAAATAGTGACTCGGCTATGGAGCTTATATCCCTTCAAACCTCCTTTTTATGTTTGGTATTTTTTATTATTTTGGCCAACCTCCTAGTGATCTGTAACTTAGGTTCATTATGGGTCTCCATTCTGAGTAACGTGCTCTTTAGAATTTCAAGTTTGGATCTCTCTTTGAATTTTTTTTCATTTTCCTAATTCTTTCTCGCCCAATGCATTATATCTAGAAAAAGTTGTGTTGTCAGCATGGGTTTTTCCATTATAGTCGCGCTAAAAGCCCTGTCAGCATGGGTTTTGACTATTATAGTCACACTAATCCTTAAAATAAAATAAAAATTAAGGTTTATAATAGAAATTTCTATTCTGAAGTGTCCTCCTTCTTTGTGTGCATTGAATTTTCCATTATTTTGGTTGATTTCTTATTGGGTTGTAAAATTCCATCCCATTGTTTGAAGTAGTGAAAGTAAATTCTGGTTGAGTCTTTAGTTATTTAGTTCAATTGAATTTAATGTTTGTTTCTTGTGTGTGTGGAAGGAATATTGGTTTGTTGTTAATTAAAGCATTATTATTTCTTTTCAAAATCATAAAAGAAATGGCATTTGCATGTGCTTAGTTTTCATCTCAAAGTTTACTTTTTGAATTGCATTAGATTACATTGCATTGAAAAGTTGTTTTGGGATTATCATTGAGTATAGATTACATCACTTAGTGTTGAACGCTGAAAAGTGCATTTTCATTCATTGAAAAGGAAAAGTGAAAAAAATCACGTAGGTGCATCTTAGTGAATTGAAATTCATTTTACTTTTGGTGGGTGCATTGGAATAGTGAAAGTGAAATATCTAGTTAGGAATTTTTTTTGCTACATACTCGGTTGTTGTATCAATTCTTGAACTTCTTCCCTACGTTAGATAGATTTCATTGAAATGAAAAGAATCATTTTTTCATACTAGTTGAATCATAGGTGTGTTCAGGTGACATCAATCTTTGGGCCTTAAAACCGAAACTTAATTCAAGATCAACTTAAAATTTATCTCATTTAACCTAAGGACCATTTGGAACATTGGCAAAAATAGTTAGAGCTCTAGGCTAGAGATGTGTTCCGATGTCATTAAATGTAGGAGATGTCATTATTTTCCAGCATTGTATCCTAGGGGTGAAATCTCATTCCACGTATGAAAGTGTATAGGACCATTCTCCAAACATTTTAGGTATATCAGAGGTGCTCCATGCATGGTAAGTATATGGGAATGCTCTCATCGAATGGTTACACATTAGACAACACTACGGCCAACTTCACTCCCATGTACAGTCATGTATATTTAGGGAGTCCCCAATATGTTTCTATCGATCCATAGGCGAGTTTGTCGCCTTGTATACCATAATACACTGAACACAACATTCGGGGATATTGGCTACCATATGTTAAGTTCTTGGTTCACCAAGTTGTATATAGCAGTTCATGGTTTCTTGGTAAACCCTTATGCCTAGTTACCGCATTTTGATTTACTTATTTTTTTTTAATTTCTAAAATTAATCAACCACAAAATAACATCCTACCCATGAAAAAAATCCTTTTGTCCTCAACATTAAATGGCTAATTGTAAAATCAGAATTAAGCCAAAGTATTCACCAACACATAATTAATGATTGATTTCGTGAAATAGATCGTGGCAAAACCACAAGGAGTTCAAAACATGACCCCAGATACAACACACAATATCTATGGAGATGCTAATGCACCTGATTCACCTAGAGTTGTAGGTTATAATACTGCTAATCCTAAGTCTCTTGAAAACCAACGCATTGGACATGGTCTCATCACCTTTCTTCCTGACCACCACCAGAGTCGATTGGCTCAACTCAGGTTTCTCCTCTGACTAGTCCTCTTTGGAGTTCTTGTGTTTCATTCCAATCCAATCTTTGAATCAAATCCTGTGTATTTGTCACCTCCACATCTGTATAGTCCTTTTCATACTCCTAATGTACCTTTAAGTCCTTTTCCTAGAGCGACTCAAGTTCCCATTCGATAATTGTTCCCAACCATGGAAACATAAGGTGTTAACCCACCTGTAGGGTCAACAACCCAGGGTGTTCCTGTGGGAACTTCTAGAACTCATATTCCAACTTTTGAAATTGATCCTATATTACTTCTTGCTCCTAAAAATTTCCCTTATGTTTCTGCTCCCTACCATCTAATGAATGGGCCAGCTGCCAAGTACACCTCCTGCTTATAGTGCACCCTTGGTCCCACCCGGTTATAACTCTCTTGGTGATGTTTTTTCCAACAATTATAGTGCAACTTCACTTTTTCATAACCCCATTTGGTCATCTAGTGTCACTCCTATTACTAGCTTATTTGTTCCAAATGCACAGACACCTGCGCAAACTTCATTGATTTATCAACCTACAGTGGCAGTAGGTGAAACACATGTTCCTCTTGGTCTTTTTTCTCCTCCTATTGTATCCATGGTAACTACGGTCCCCTCTCTGAGTGGACAACCTATGAGTTCATTTGTTCCACTATCTAGGGGGAAACTACCTCTTCCCTATGTACCTCCTTCTTCTAGTGGAAACTATGCACTCCCTCCTACATCGGGGGAAAATTAACCCAATGGTGTTGTTTCTAACCCAGGTGGAATGCCATTTCCACCAGTATCTAGTACTGTCACGAGAACCCCCTTGCAAGGTCACCAAGTCCCCTTGACTCAACCTTCCTACCAACAACCATATGTTCCTACTGGCTCTCAAGAACTCCAAACTTCACTATCACGAGTTCCTCCTTATCAATGGGCAGGTCCTTATATGCTATATGACCCTCAAATGAAGTATGGTCCTCATATGCAGTATGGTCGTGGGACTGGTAATCCTCCTCTATGGCCATAGATTCCTATCCAACCATAGTAGGGACCTTACCCACAATTGCAGCCACAGGTTTTTTACCCGCAGTCACAACCGTAGGTTTCCTTCCAATCTCGATAGGGATCTTACTAGCAATCGTGACCACAAGTTCCCATCCAAACCTAGCAGGGACCTTTTCAGCAGCTGCAACTACATGTTTCCTACCAGTCCTAATAGGGACCTTACCAACATCCATCACCACAGGTTCCCTTGAAAACACAACAAGAACCTTACTAACAACCACCACCATAGTCATAGTAGATACCCTTCCAACAACAATATGGTCAATTTTCTTCATAGACTCCATACGTTCAATATGGTTACAAGTCTTTGTATGATAAACCTCCTTATGGTCAACCTACATATGGTCAATCTCCTTATAGACAAAACCAACCACAAGTGGGGTAGACCCAAACTCAGCAAGATTGGAATACTTGGTTTGGTACATACTAGAGACCTTACACCCCATACAATCCACATCTTCCATTCTTGGCGATGTTGGAATTTTTAGATGTGCCATGGCTTACAAATGACTCAATACTACACGCATCGTATTAGCCTCTAGTACCAACTAAAATACCTAGTGATTGTCCTAAGTTTGAAGGTAAATATAGAGAATATCCTCAAGCACATGTTATGACTTACCACCTTTGGTGTTCCTCTAATTCTTGGGTTGATGATTCAATCTGGTTGCATCTTTTCCAGTGCACTTTGATGGACACTACCGCTAAATGGTACATCAAGCTCCATCGAGGTACATTCCAAGATTTCAATTCTCTAGCCATGGCTTTCCTCACCCATTTCCAATTTCCTATCTAGAACGAGACTGGAACCCATATCTTAACATCTTTGTAGCAAATGACCTCCACTCATATCTCCGATCATATCCATGAATGGAGACATAGGTATCATCTCATCAAATTTGACATTCTGGATCATCTTTTGACTGAATGTTTTGCTAAATCATTCAACCCCACTATCGCTAAAGACATAACTATGGGTGGCCGTGTAACTGATGAACAAGACATCATCCATGCCCAGTATTTGGATCTTGTCTATTCACAATCTAGCATGTTGTATGAACTCCTACTTGGTGCCCATCGACCTTAAACTGGGCCTGTATCCTCCACACCTGCATATACACCACCTATTGATAGTATAATTAGATCTGTGGCTCAGCAGTCTATTAATACCTAGGCTACTTATACGAAACCTAAATCTACTCTGGATGTTGCAACCTCAAATATTTTAGGCAACTCAAAGAATATGGGTAAAGCCTCAGAGGTAAATGTTTTCTATTCTAATGCAGTAGATGAATCCTCGAAAGGAAAGCAAAAGGGTAAAGGAAAAACTAAGAAGAATACCCTCAAATGGGATTCCCCAAAGCCATTAGCTAACAATTCATCAAAGTGAAAGCATAAATATCCTTGCCTTATTTGTGATGAGGATCATTACACTAAGGATTTCCCTCGACATGTCAAAGTAAGTCGTCTTCTGAAAGGAACCTTAGGGATGCTAGTTCTATTGAAGGCATCTTTCCCATCTCAATAGACACAAATGTTAGATCAACCCCACACTTAGACCTATGGAAGCTCTCAAGTGTTCATGAGTGGCTCGGAACCTATTTTCGTAACCATTAGATCAAAATATTATCCAACTCCTAAAAAACCTGTGGTGGAGAAAGATGCCATTGATAAGCCCTCTTCCTCTACTTCACCCACTTCTGGTCCTCTCCATATCGAGTGACCTAGCAATAATTCCATAATCTGATGAAATCCTAAAGGTTTTCTTCGGAAATCATCTTATAATCCAAATTTGTGAGCTGCCCAATGCTACAGTGTTGTAGAGGATTTGGCTCAAGCACCCTCGGCAATGTCGGCCTTGGAAATCCTTCAAACATTTCCATCACAAAGGAAGTCTTTGCTATCCTCCATTAGAGGAATTGATCCCACAGATTCCAGCTTGATCACTTTTGATATTGAAAACCATGTCACTCACCTACCACCTCAAATTGTGTTTCTCATACAAGTCATCGTTATGGGAAAAACCATTCATATAAATGATTTTGATGAAGAAGCCTCTACATGCATTATGTCCATATCATTTTGGAAAGCCATTGGTTCCCCTCCTCTCAACTAGTCCCTAAATACTTTGGAAGTTTTTGATGGTAGAGATTTATGACCGTATGGTATTCTCAACTCTTTAGCCATTTATTTAGAAGGAAAAAATATCAATTTGGAAGTAGAGGTTTTTGACCAAATATCAATTATAACCTTCTACTTGGTCGTAGTTGGAATCACGCAATGTTTTGTGTGGTTTTTTCTTTTTTCCATGTTCTTTGTTTTCCCCACTAAGGGAAAATTGTCATAGCAGACCAATTGGCTTTCGTTTCCTCTGACGCTTTAACTGGTAATGTACCTTATGTTGGGAAAACCACCATTCCTTATGAAAATGTCAGAGTGGGTATTTTCAAAGACTCTTCCTTAATGGGAAATTTTTCCCTTCCTCCTCCCCCAATGGTGCCTCAGTTAACATGATGTCGTCTAGTGATGACCATTGGATCATCCATAGCCCTGATCAGATTGATAGATTTGGTGACACCATGTCGCTCAACCCCGTCGAACAAGCTTACCAAGCTCTCCTTATCCCTTCCACGGCTGCATATGAAACCAATGACTGATTGAGTATGGTCCTAGACTCATATCAAAAATATTCTTGGCTTGGTTCTTTGGATTCTAGAGATACTTTGAATGAGACTTTCCTGACATATGAAAGCATCATTGAAGTCATGTCTCCTAAAGAAACCCCTTGGAATTATGTTCATCATCATTCATCTTTTCTTCCTATCCTTGTTTTGATTCCTATTTGTCTAGATACTTTAGTTTCCCCTACAATGGCTGCTCATTTTCAAACACTCATATCAGATCACGAAGTGTTTTCTTAAGAAAACTTTAGAAAAATCTCAGAAACAATTCCCATCGACATCTCCATGGAACTAGGGATAGTCGAAAACATTCACATTTTATGATGGAAATCAGTTGTTTGGTTTGTACATTAGTGTGTGTTTCATTAGTGTGCAATATTTTGGTGTGATTGTTTGCATTTTTTAAAACATGTTTTCCCCTGCTTACCACATGTTCCACTTGGTTTGCAGATGTCAACGAACCCTATTCCTTATGTTGGTTTCACTGATGGCGCTTGTCGTAGTACATGAAATCCGTCTTTCACTGCGTGGGCACTCTTTGCTCCCAATGATGAGTTAGTGATTTTATAGGGTATATGTTTAGGATGTACAACTAACAACATAGCATAATATAATGCAATAATCGAACTATTGCCAGAATCTATTTCTCTTGGTATTAGGGAATTAGTCATTAAACTTGATTCACAACTCATTGTATTACAATTAAATGGGAATTATTCCATAAAAAAACCCTAACATTTGAAGGATGTGTTTGTGTGTTCATCTCTTGGAAAGAAATTTTGATTATATAAAATATCAACACATTCCAAGTCATTTGCAACATATGTAAAAAAATAAAACCATAGCATAATAGGAACATCAGGTATATAAGGTAA
>APFE031580743.1:39607-60395 GCA_000404065.3 Pinus taeda
ATATAGATATAGGGTTTGCAAAAATTTTATTACATCAAAAATCAAAATCTGTGTTCTAATATATATGGCTGCTCTAGCCTACATAAGCACATAAAATAAAACTAGATACATGGCTATCCACCAACATGGTGCTCATGATAGCATGAAACAACCCTGATAACTCATCCCAATAGTCGACACAGTCTAGCTAATACTCCCATGGTATGCCTCTGATACCAGAGTGACACATCATCAATAATAACATATTTTGGAATTCCTCTCATCACAGCCTCCAAGTTGTGCTCCACCTCCACCATGGGATCAGCTCCCTCCTCATAGGGTGCATCCTCGAGTTTTTGTTCCACCCTCCTCACTATTAGGGAAACCCCTGGATGTTTCTCTGGTCCCACATCTACAAAAGTATCACAAGTCTCAATCTCAGTTCACATAATAAAAAAATGTATATATCAAAAAATTGAAAAACATAAAAAAAATAGTTATTTACCTGAGTCAATCCATTTTGCACTAGGTGGTAGTGAGAGATCGAGATCTCCTCGGAAATCTATCCTTCCATAGGCCCAATCATCTACCATGATGAGATGTTGATGGAGCCATACAAAACATGTAGGTGGAAAGGACATTTGTTAACCACCTCCATGGTGAAGCATCAACTCTCCCCACCACACTAATCGTGGATCCCTGGATCCAGGAGTTTCCTCCTCCACCTACTCATACCTAAATAATGGAACATGCTCTAGAAAGAATGTCACCAAAATCAATCCATAGCCAAATTTTTTGAGCCTACCTATATTACACTTGGTGAGTTGGTCTTCCATATTCATTAGTAATCCTTCACACTATTTGAACACGGTCAGACTAAGACAACCCACTACATACTAAAAGTGATATTTTCTTGCTTCATGCAGAGCTTGGGCTCCAGCTACCTGAACTATAACATTTAAAATTTTCTCAATGGAATATTTGTGATAGTTTTGATGTCAATCTTCCCACTTTTTGTTTTGGAGGAACCTAAGAAATTTATAACTATTAACAAGTCAGTACTTTCTCCTCTAGCACGATAACCAAAAAATTGAACTTGTTGTCCCCTCCTAGATAAACTTGTGATAAAGTAGAGTCTGTAATTTCTATGTCAAACCCTTGGTCCCCTATTATGAACACCTAGCGGTCTACATCCCACCATCCTACCAAGTGTTACAGTAATTCCACCTAGGTTTTGATCCTAGGGGTATGGAAAAATTTGAGAAATCCACCTACCCAGAGAGACCTTATGCAATTGGGATCTTGTGATGCTTGATGGTATTCCACTTCATGACCTCTTTCCTTTCACTCAATAACCATTTTTTCCAGCAAATAACCTGTGAAACATCAATAAATAGAGTTTTTAGTAGGTCTTATAGAGGAAAAATTTCAAAACAATTAGTGTTTTTGGAGATATATTGAAAACCATTTACTTCATGGTGCTAGCGTGACAGGTCATAATTTTTTCCACACTTCTAGTATGGTGGCACCATTAAGCCTAGGGAGGTCAGTGCAGTCCCAATGGGTAAAACCCACACTGATCACCCTCAACTCAAAAACATTTCAAGCTCTACTAGCTACCTATTCTATGGATTAAATTACTTGAAATTAGTATTAAATTGCAGAGGAAGGATAGATCTCTTACCTGCAATAGACGTTTCATTGAATGTTGCCTAGGATTGATCACACTCCTTGCCAGAAGATGGGGGGATTTAGGGAAAAGTGTGCTCTCCAAATTACAAAATGACGAATGTTATTTTTTTTTACTTTTTAAGTTTATATAAACTTTCTAAAGTATTTTACCATTTAGAGCATATTTTTACCTATATTTATATATTTTTCTCGAACCAGGTAATGTTTGTTCACATGTGTAGCGAAAGGTTATGGCTTATTGGCAAAATAATTGATTTTGGATAAAATATAAAGTTTTATTTTATCTCTTTTTCAAACTCGTGAAAAATAAATGAAAAAGAAAAACCCCCTAGGGTCATCTTTCAACTCCTTTCTGACTCTCGAAATATGAAACGACTGTCAATTACTTGCCTTTTCGAACTTGTAAAAGTAAATGAAAAGACATCTATGCGATATAAGTTTAACCCTTTTCCGGACTGAGTTAGACTAATGTACGAAAAAGGAATACCTTGGTCACATGTGGCTGAGAGGTTCTCTTAAATATTGTTTTCTACCTTTTCAGATTCAAGAGACTATCTACGAAAAGGCACCTCTGGAGTTTCCTTTTTTCTCTTTTTCAAACTCTCTAAACATGAAAATGATGTTGGTTTACCCCTCCGTCAGGCTCGTAAAACCAAAATGAAGAAGGATTTATCACCATGACGAGACTGATATACTCCTTCCTAGTGCTCGTTAGCAATAATAGGATGGATTCATCCAAAGGATGAACTTATAGGATAAGCATATGCTATCCTCTTCAAGCTTGAGATAAAAAAAATGAGGTATTCACTAGAAATAGTGGGGGAAAATGGAAGTAAACATATATCCTATATTTTGTATAAAGGAAGCATGTCTCTCTTGAAAATGACGCTTGTTTGTATCTCATGTCAGGTTTGGGTTATCCTCACTTCGTCAATTGCCTTATCTCATGTCAGGTTTGGGTTATCCTCTCTTATTCACTTTCCTTACTGGGTTTTGGGAATCCATTTGGCTCTCATCTGATTACATCCTATTGTCACCATGACCTCTGATCCTATGTTGATTCAAATGTTTCCAAATTCTGGATTTGTGTTGCCAATATGTTCAAGAGAAGTCCTCTCTATAATTTAAACCTATTATACCATGTTTGAATTATCTACAACAATCCTGAATAACTCTTTCCAACTCTACAAAATCCTATGTTTCGTCTTGAAGAGGTGGGAAACATTATGGACCTCCTTCGACGGATCACTTCCTATCGACTCCAACTCATTATCCAGAAATATGATATAGAAACTCACTTTCAGTACCTTGGATCTTGCATGCCTCAATGGCAAGTTCTTCGCATTCAATGATGGGTTCACATCATTGGCCTTCGATTGAATGTTATGTGAGTGTTTGACTTTAGCTTCATTGTTCACACTCGTGGATTGTGTTGTTGTACATTGAGAGACATTGTCATTATTGGTGGTTTCTCTCGTGTATGTTAACGGTTCCCATCATTGTTCGGTAATTAGGTGGTTTCTACCATGTTCGACTCTGACACATTTATTCACATGGTGGGATTCATACTTTGGTTGGATCGACATAGAGATGAAGACCCTGGCTTTCATTTGATAAATCCAGGCTGTGTGGAGTTATTAGATATTCATGATTGTACACATGATCCTTTCTATTCAGATGGTTACGTCCATGTCATGGATCCATACACATGATCATTTCTATTTGGATGGTTGTGTCCATGTTGTGGATCCATTCACATGATCCTTTCTATTCGGATGGTTGTTTCCATGCCGCGTATTCATGTATTGTTATATGCCTACTCAGAGATGTGTTATTAGGCATACTTACATAATAGATGTCAAATATCGTGTATCGTGCTTGATTTGTAGGTCTCCTAATGGTATTTCTCCTGAGTCCTTGCCCTGAATTGTAAATAATTTTAACCATCACTTCCCATTTTTCCTTCATTCTTTAGGGGGCATTTGTTATACAGTATTTTGTTACACTCCCTGTCTCAAATCCTAAAGTGTAAAAATGATGAAAGTTGTCAGTGTATTCTCACACTCCCCATCTTATATCTTGAAGTGTCAAAATGATGAAATTTTTTAGTGTGTTCATCATGAAACATGTTAATAATAATCCCTAAAAGAGGAAGAAAACTTTCCTTGAAAGAATTCTGAAGAAAATTGTCAAAAGACCTTGTTTTCAGGATCAGTGCTTTTTTTAACCACTAGTGTCCCACATTGGTACCTTGTTGCACTATACTGTCCTAGTGTTTCTAGCACGACTTTTATCAGGAGAACTCGCGTTGAACATCTTTAGGCAGTTTTTCCTAAAGTGGAGGAGAAACTTCTCTGACTATACATCTCGAGAAGGATGACCATGTTACAAGTGAATGAGGATTGCAATGAGATCTCCCATTCTCGGTACTTGATCCTACTTTCATGGACCTTTCCCTTGATATGTGGAACCTATCCCTCCTTTTATGGATCCTCAACTCCCTCTCCTTCCCTATAAATAAGATCCCTACTATCCACAATTGATTGGCTATTCCTTGGTTTCCTTCCTAGTGTTGAAATTATGCCCAAATGTTGCCCATTTTGCTAAGGAGAAAGGAGTGCTTTAAGGTTAAGGCTAGGACTTGGAAACTCCCTTAAAGGAGGCTTCCAACATCAAGGATTAAGCGGTTGTAATGCTCCCTTTACCATCTAATAATTATTATGTTTTTGATTTCCATAAATGTGTCAATTATTGCTCATTTAGTGTAATATTCCTTTATCTATTACATGGTTTATATTGGAATGCATTTTGCTATGTATGTGTTTGTTGTCTCCATGTGATCTTCTTTACAGGTATTCATCCATAACAGTGAATAGGAGATTGAGCTTGGAAGCGAAAGAATCAAGGACAACACCAACGGATGTTAGCATCAGAGTGAGGTAGGTCATCTATCCTCCTTTGTGTTTTTTTGGTATAAACTAGGAAATTTTGCACATATTTGTCTTTGTTTGTTTCTATATCCTCTCTTAGGACTAGAGGGATTATTTTTGTCCACAGAGAGGATTTCCTACACAACAAATATGCCTCTATTAATGAACACTACTCCTTTAGGTCACTAAACTTAGGCCAAACTCAATCTTCCCTCTAGTTTCTCTTTGGTCCACTGATACTCACTTAACTAGAGCTTGAGAAAATCCCTCTTTGCTACCCTTTATTCCTTTAAAATCCAACCCTTAGGACTTCAAAACATTTTCTAACTAATAGCCTTGTATTCCTTTGCAAAGGACTATACTTAGGGAACAATAAGGAAAATTCTAACATTCCTCCAATACTGTACCTAAGCTTCCGCCAAATATGTCCAATCTAGACACATCAACCTAGAAATACATCAAGTATGGAAAGACATAAAATATACCTCAATAGTAGACTATTTTTTCCCTTATAGGTCATGATTCTAAGTCTATTCTCTAACGATCCTTGGACCTAGTTAGGGAACCTGTACAACAATGTACAAACCCTCCAAATTGACCTCCAAATCACCCTCAAAATTATTCTTTTTCTCTTCTAACAAGACCTCCTCCAATTTTGTCCTTTAGGGCTACTTAGCCCTTGTTTCGACCTACCTGTTAGGCCTTATAGCCCTCCAAATATAAGCTATGAGATCTCGACCCTCCTTCCTAAGAGACAAAGAAACCTACAACATGTTTAGTAAAGAATAACACCTCCAAAATTTGAACAAATCTACCCATAACTCCTCCTTATCCACTTGGCCACCACTCTACCTATCTCGGCCTATTCCAAATACAAAACGATAACCTCCAAATTGTCCTTCTCTTCTTGGACAAGCTCCCATAATTTTTGGCTCCTCATATCAGATGCCCTTCTCCTCTTGATGTATCACACTTTTTATGTGTTCAAATGAGGTATCCTTCCTATTCTATGTATATGCTTCTAAGGGTGCAATGACTTTCTCTCAAAGGGTACCTCTACAAGCCTAGCCAACTTTTCATCTTGTCAATTTTCCTCACTCATATAAATAAAAGAAATATTCTCTATTTTTAACAATTCTCCCATGGCAACCTTAGTTTCCCCTTTCTCCCTTAAGGGTGCCACACATGCAACAATGGTCCAATCATCAAAATAGCTCTTGGTTCAACACCCACAACTTTGGGTGAAAAACCCACTGCTTGGGTGCTTTGTCTACAAAGTGATTTTTTGGTGTCAGCTCACACAAACCTGGTACCCAGTGTTGTGGATTACCTCCCAAGCTACTTAAATAAAAACTCCCTCTTAGTGAGGGAGGTACTTCCACCACTAGGAGGTATCTCGTCGTCATCATCATTGCTGGTGACACTAGCCCAACTCCTGGTGTTCACCACTCTAGCACACCCTGTAGCATGGACCACACTCATCTCAATAGTGTCTCTGCCACAAGAACCCTCTTGCTTATTTTTCTCCTAAAATGCTTTCACGTCATCCTATGGTTTCTTCTTGCTAATTTTAGAGGTACTCTTACACCCCACTGACCAAATGCTCTTCTTGGATTTCACTTTCTCCCTATGAAACTACATAGTCCCACTAGAACTTGGCCCCCTATAATCCTCAGGATCCTACACCTGCTTCTAATCATGATCTATATGCTTGAACATTAGCCAATATATACCATAATCCCTATCTCCATTTACCACTAGAATATAGTTAGATCCTTTAGGCTTGAGCTTCACTTTCTCGTCCTTGAAAATAATGTTAACCCTCTTCTACTCAATCACTGAGGCAGAAAATACATTATATCTGAGCTCTAGTACAAATAGTACATCTGAAATTTGCATCATCTGACCTGACTCCATCCTTAATGGCATGACATTTGATCCTCTGATCTATTTCTAACTCTTATCTCCCGCCATCATGTGAAACTTTGAGTCCCACTTAGAGTCTCACCAATCATATGAACTTATCATATGATTCGATACACCATTGTCCATGTACCATGTAGTCTCGTCAATGACACCCTTAGAGAAATGAGATACTAGATAGAAATCATTTGCCTTCAATATTCTTGAGAGTTCATCTAGCTCAAAAGAGGTAGTGACACATGTTATCTCCTTCCCCTTCTTCTTCTCATTGTCTCCCTTATTCTTCTTCAAAAACATTGTCAAATAATGAGCATACTCACCATGTTGAAACATTTCAACTTACTCAAGTCCTTCTTCGCCTGTCCTTTCACTCTCCTTGCAAGAGACACATTATCAATTGAATAATTTTTCTTCGTATGAAGTTACTCATCTCACATTTCTTGTTGAATGAAGTCATCTCACAACCTGTTCCAATATGTAATCTTCTCTGTAGCAACAATCCCTTTGATGAAGGGTTTCCATTCCTCGGTGAACCCTTTCAAAGAAATCCTTTCCATCTAATAATCTATAATAGCCTCACCGATGGAGGCAATCTCATTTCAAATCTAGGATAATATTTTCAGATATGACCCCACTACTTCTCCATACAACATCTTGGTGCTCTTCAACTTGTCCTTTAATACCAACATATAGTTTTCATTCCGGTTCTAGAACAAATCCTGAACAGATTTCCACATCTCATGCGCATTTCTCTTCCTTGATAAATGAGTTATCAAATGATCCTTGACACCATCTAATCCAGATTTAAACAGGAATGCAAAAAATTACAGATATAACTATACACATAGAGATGCATCGGAAATAATACTTCATTTCATCAATGTAAAATGCTGAAATATGCTTACAAACAGAATTGGAAATAAACCAGCTAGGGCGATGGTAGCTTATCTCTGAGAAGAGATGTGGTGGATAAATGCCTCTGAACTATGTTACAATGAGGTGCGAAGGCCTATTTATTGTTGAGAAACAATGGAAAACCCTTCACATCCCAAAACCTAACCCTAGAATATGAAACACCAAATTGTAGGCCCTGTTTTGGTACATCAATTTCCCGGGGTCGTAACTTTGGCATACGATCTCGAGTTTGACACATACAATAGCTCATTATAAAGATCTATCCAAGAACTACCACTTTAGGAAGGGAAACATTGATCCATGGACCCATGTTGCCCCCATATTTCCCAAAAAACGTCTTTTAGGGACTCAAAATGGCTCTGGAAGTCCAGGACCTGAAAAACTACTAAAAATAGTAAATTGTGCTACAATTTAAGAAACTAAAAAAAATGAAAGAGACAGTTGTGAAGGTCAAAATGGGATAGGTGGGTGGCCACCAATGTCCACCTGGATCATTCCTCCCCCCTTAGGAAGCAATGGTCCCCATTGCATTGAGTTCCTCCCTGAGATGAGGACGCTTCTACTGAGCTGGGTCTCTGGTGAGCTATTATGCAATATCTAATGTGTCTAGAAATGGTGGGAAGCATGGTCGACGACGATCCACATTGAACACTAGGTGCAAGCGAAGGAATGGAGGAATGTTGTGGTTCAAAGCATTGTTTCCCATAGCCTTGGTACTAGTGTAAGGACCATGTTGGAGTGTTCTAAGTTTTTGATGGGTTCTGGTAAGGCGTTCTCTCTACAGATGCAACCAGACTTTGTTGCCCACTTGAAGCTTGTGTGGTACCCCTGTGGGTGAGGAGAAGTTGTTCCTATGTTTTTTCATGACCATATCCCTCTGCTTCTACTGCATGGAGGGACCCTTCACAAGGATCATATATGTGGTGACGATCTTCCCCTTACTTTGGGAGCGAACTAGACAGAAAATTAATTTCCTAGTCTGGGAGATGAGCTTGTTGCCTTTCTTGGAAGTGATCAAAGAGGTGGCAGTAGGTGGGGCTACCTTCGGTATCCTGTATAATGAATTATACAAAGAAATAATGATAGCACGAGGCCTTGACTCATACATAGCATGTCGCCTCCACAAGTATGGTTGGCCTAATAGTACATCACAAACATCCAGAGGTGTAGCATCACAAAATACCTCATCTGTGAAGGGCTTGATGCTGTAGGGAAGGCGGCACTGCTGGTGAACTTTGAGATCTCATCCTTTGTGAAGCCACTTGGTACTATACGACTGCGGGTGTGGTTTAGTCGGTAGGCCCAACCAATTCACAACCTCTATTGAAACGAGGTTCTTTTGGCTACCACTATCGACAATGAATTACAACAATGAACCCTTCACCCACATATGTGAGTGGAAAAGATGCTCCCCCTCCTTTGGGTCTTCAGGCTCATTCTTCTAAACCTTGGCCATGGCAACAGCAACGCTGGGGTCTGCATCAATGATCTGCTTCCCTTTTCCATTCCCCTTGTCGGGTTCTAGCTCAGGGTCAGAACATGCATCTAATTTGGAAGCCTTCAACTCGGCCACCAGCGACTGCCTGGTTCGACACTCACTTGTGTTATGAGTGGGATTCTTGTGGAACTCACACCACTTTCCCGTTTCCTTCTTCAACTTCGTGGTGTTGTTCTTTTCTTGCGGCTTCGACGAGTTATCTTGGGTCACCCTGCCTTGGCTTTGTCCTTTAGTCTTCGGATTTGCAGATCCGAAGTCTCGCTTCTTTTGTTTGAACTTTTGCTCGATTTTGACAGCATATCGGTACATCATGCTAAGCGAGGAGATGTTCAGGAACTCCATCTCTTCCTGGATGTATCTATGTAGGAAGCTGTAATACTTGAGTACCAAATGCAGCTTAGAATCTTTGATACCCAACTATGTGTGAAGGGTATGAAAAATGTTTGTGAACTCTGGCACATCTTGGTCCCTTCCCTGCCGCAGTGTGGTTCATTTGATGTATTTGTCCTCATAGCTTTTGATAGGGTATTGCTGCTCCTTGACGGCATCCCGAAATTAATCCCAAGTGGTTGCGGCTGAAAATAGTGAGCTTGTACTTTCATCCTTCTGCTTGTAGTAGGTCTCCCACTAGTCCTTGACGTGGGGGGTTTCTTTGAGAAGAGCGAAAAAAAATATTTTCCCAACTCGAAAATTCATGAATAGAAAAATACCCATCTTGTAGATTTAACCATTTATCTACGGCATCTGCATTTATTTGACCCTCAAAGATGTGGATTTCAAAATTAACTTGTACCTAAAATGGTGTGGCATTTCAAGAGTAGCTGTTGGAAGCTGATGTGTCGCCTCTAGGTAGCCACTGAAGGATCTGCACAAATCTATCCAACATCGCATTCTTTTGTTGCTCGAGGGCTTCTTCAAGTACGATTTTGATAGGATCTCCTGCCCTCTCATCTTTCTTTTCATTCGCCATGGGAGGCCATTGGGATTTGCGAGGTTGGTCTTGCAAAGGTTCAACCAGTTCGAGCCCTAACTCCTTATATCCCAACCTCGTTGGGACATATAAAGAAAAATGGAGAAAAAGCAGACTACTCTGATACCACTGATCCAGATTTAAATAGGAACGCAAAAAATTACAGAGATAACCATAAACATAGAGATGCAGTGGAAACAATACTTCATTTCATTAATGTAAAATACTAAAATATGCTTACAAACAGAATTGGAAATAAACTAGCTAGGGCGATGGTATCTTATCTTTGAGAAGATATGTGGCGGCTACATGCCTCTAAACTATGTTACAATGAGGCTCGAAGGCCTATTTATTGTTGAGAAACAATGGAAAACCCTTAACATCACAAAACCTAACCCTAGAAGATGAAATGCCAGATTGTGGGCCCCGTTTGGGTAAATTGGTACATCAATTTCCCGGGGTCGTAACTTTGGCATACAATATTCGTTTGGTGCGTACAATAGCTCATTAGAAAGATCTATCTAAGAACTACCACTTTGGGAAGGGAAACATTGGTTGGTGGACCCATGCTTCCCCTATATTTCTCAAAAAATGTCATTTAGAGCCTCAAAATGGCTCCAAAAGTTCAAGACTCGAAATTGAAAGAGACAGTTGTGGGGGTCCAAATGGGATAGGTGGGTGGCCACCAACATCCACCTAGATCACCATCTAGGATGATAATCTTAGCCTTCATATCCATATCCTTATACACTTCCAACTCCTTGTCATCAATTGGTTTCTTGATCTCCTTTCCAGAAAAATGATAGATCTTGTTGACCATCAAGACCAACCTGATCCTCTCCTACCATGGACTATAGTTAGATAGCCCATCCAACCTATCCTCATATTGCAGAACAACCTACAAATTTTCCATTGTTATTAGTCCTTCAATAAGAATGGGGCCCACTCCCTCTTGAGTTGTACATTGTGTTGTGCACATTCTGATTCACAAGCCCCTCAAAGTAGCTTTGTGTTACACAGTAATTTGTCACTATCCTCATCTTAGTCCCTTTGCTATGTCATGTGTCAAATAGACATGTTCATATCTTCCCAAATGCAAGAAGATTAAGCAAATGCTCTCTAATGTTGAAGATTGACCCTTTTTTACTAAGTTCTTGCATCGTCGCTAGTAAACCCTTAAAATCCGTGACGATTCTCTGTCATGCACTGTATCGTTGCAACGTCGTCGCTAGTCCCCAGCGGGGTCACTAACATGTGATGTAGGAAAGTGTTTCCTCTACAGACAGAGGCAACCCCTCTAGCCCTAGAGTGGGTCTAGTCACAGCAAAGACAGATCAACAATTGATTTCCTTAAATAGTCATCGTTGGAGGCCTACCTCAATCGGTGGTCGATGAAGTTCCGTTGCATTTCTCCAGCTTCTGCTTCCTTCTCCTCACTACTTGGCAAGCTTTGGGCTCCCCGCAGCTTGTGCCAGTTGTGAAAAATCTATTGGCGTTTGATGGAGGAACCAACCAACCTTTGGGGATACTTCCGAAGTTTCCTGTTACTTTGGGAGGAAAAACTGTCTATATAGACGTAATGGTTGTCCAAGGTGCTTTAGATTTCAATCTTCTCCTTGGCCATGACTATGTTTATGCCATGGGGTCCCTTGCCTCCTCATTTTTCCATGTGGTTTTTTTTCCACGCAATGGAAGAATGGTGACCTTATATCAATTATCATTCTTTAGTCCCCCGATGCCTTCTGTGCAGCCATCGTCCCCTATTGGTTCTTCTCTGCAATCAGTACCTTCCTTGCCACATGTCAATTATGTGGCTACTCATTCCATCTCCACATCTGCTGATGATTATGCAGATGGTCTCGTACATCATGTATTAGGGGCATTGGAACCCAATCTGTCATTGGTGTCTAATGACATGTGTTCCTCCCAGAGCATGATTCTTCCATACAATGAAGATCTCTTGGGAGTCACGTTCGCATATAGCCCATGAACAGGAGTGTTGAGCATAGTTCCTAATCTTGTATCAAGCTTGTTAAAATATGAAACAAGGATCATGGAGCACAGTTCCTTGTCTTGTGTCAAGCTTGTTAAAAAATGAAACAAGAGGTATCGAGCATAGTTCCTTGTCTTGTGTCAAACTTGTTTAAAAATGAAACAAGGATTATGACGATAGTTCTTTTATTTTGTCAACCTCATTCAAAAATGAAACAACTCCCTTTCCAAATCGCGTATTTGCTTAAGATCTCGTAAAATCCAAGTCGATTCTTTCCAAGATCTCGAAAGTGAACCTTCATTCCATCCACTCTGTTGGATGTAATGAAGCTTGGGGGGCATGTACCTCGATTTGTGTCATTATGCTGGGGGCATGTGAACTCATGCCAAATCCAAGCAGAGTTCTCCATGGTTCAAGCTTGTGTAAAAATGAACCCATACCCAATTTACATCTCATGAATGCCATTTTTATCCTCTAAATTTTGCTAGATGAGCCTTGGTTGTTTCATCCCATTGCCACCATCTCTTTGGCTGATCATACACTTCCCATACCTGATTTACATCTCGTGATTGCCATTTTTATCCGCTAAATTCTGCTAGATGAGCCTTGGTTGTTTCATCCCATCGCCACCATCTCTTTGGCTGATCATATGCTTTCACTTGGTTGTTTTTCCCTTCCTAAGGAATCGTAGTGATGAATGGTTTTATTAGCCAGCCTCTTGACCATTACATGTTTTCAGCATTTCCACCATTGTCGGAACTAGTTGCTACCCTTTATACCACTCGTTCCTCTAGGACGACTTAACTTTAAGCTCTTTTTTGACTCGTAAAAGATGAAAAGATTGCCAAGTTTTCTTTTTTAACTCGTTACATGGAATTAAAAAGGTGATCTACTTTCAGCTCTTTCTAACCATATAAATGTGAAAATATTGCTGAACTTTTGTCATTTCAAGTTCGATATTGGTTACAAAACGACATGTCTACAATCGCTTTTCTACTTTTTCGGATCAAGGCCACTAATTACGAAAAGTACTCCTTGATCGTAACAATTAAGCAGTTCTCTCGAGTATTATTTTATACTTTTTCGGCCCAAGGGACACAAATCTATGAAAAAGGACCCCCCTGGAGTTTTCTTTTTCATGTCTTTCTTAAAATCTATAAACATGAAAAAGACTCTGAGTTTTACCTATGTCAGACTCGTTAAACCCTGACGACATTGGACTTGTCGCCATGACAAAACTTGAGCTTCTCCTCCCTAGGGCTTGTTAAACTATCACTAGGTTGGATTCGACCGAAGGTTGAACTTATATTACAAGCATATGTTATCCACTTCAAGCTTGTTTTCAAAAATAATTGAGGTACTCACCAACAATGGTGGGGGAAAATTTGGAAGTCATCGTTGGTTATCTATGGCAGCTAGTCACTCTTGAACATCGACACTTTTGCTTCTTGTCAGGTTGGGACATCCATACATCATCATTTGGCCTTCCGCGGGTCTGGGTTGCCATTTTGCCACATTCCATCTAATCCATGTTGCCTCCTTTGAGCCTCTAATCCCTTGGTATCAAAATGTTGCCACATTTCAAAGTCATGTCATCGATATGTTCAAGAGTATAATCCTTCTGCATTTTACACCCTTACCTCCTCCTCTGATATTTTGTTTCGCCATCTAAAAATTTTTCCTTATCTCGTGTCATTGATGGGGGAAACATCATGGCCCTCCTATGATGGATTGTCTCCTGTCGATGCCGGCTCATTATCCAGGAGATTGATCAGGAGATCCCCTTCGGTACCTTGGGCTTGCATGCCTCAATGGCAAGTTCTTCACACCTAACGATAGACTTTCATCATTGGTCTTCGATTGGGTGATTCCATGGGTGTTAGACTTCAGCTCATTTTCCCACTTAGTGGATTGTACTGGACAGTACCTTGAAAGCCATTGGCATTATTGGTGGTTTATCTCGCGCTTGTTAATGGTTTTCATCATTGACTAGTAATCAAGTGACTTTCTATCATGCTCGACCTCAGCACATCTATTCGCATGTTAGAATTTGTACTATGATAGGTTTGGTTTCAAGACCCCGAACTAAGATTACATATGTTTGGGCTACGTGGATTGGTTTGTGATTACATGCATGACTCTTTGATGGATGGTTGCGACCATGCCTAAGTCTTCATGGATGGCTGCGACCATACCTTTATCATTATCATGGTCTTGTCAACTGGGTGGCTCCATCCATACCACAGACCAAGTTTTATATGTCCTATGGATGGTTGCACCCATGCCTAGACTATATGTATTTCACTATCACAGATATCAGTTGTACTTGCGCCTACAGGATCTTCAAAGTGGTTCCAGTTCAGACAGTTTCCTAAAGTATTTCACCCCTCCCACTCTCCCGGGCTTCATGTTTTAGGGGGAATCTATTACATAGTAATTTGTCACTGTCCTCATCTCAATCCCTTTTCTATGTCATGTGTCAAATAAACATGTTCATATCTTCCCAAATGCAAGAAGAGTAAGAAAATGCTCTCTAATGATGAAGATTGACCCCTTTTTATTAAGTTCCTGCATCATCACTAGTAAACCCTTAAAATCTGCGATGATTCTCTATCATGCATTCTATCATTGTGTCATCGTCGCTAGTCCCTAGTTCATGATCCACGATGATCCCGATTTGGCAAATTAGTTCAAAAAATCGACCTTCTGGATGTTTCTAGAGCTAGTTGTTGGGTCAATTTGGGTTGCCTTTCCTCCTTGGGGATGGTGGTTCCGCCTCTTGTGCAACCTCCCTTGAGGATAAGCTCGCTCTCCCTCATTTCATGGAGGCTCCTCCTCCTATCAAATCACTCACCATTGCTATGATCTGATAGTTAGTAGTTCTTTTGGTTGGGCAGTGCTGCTAGTGCTTTTGAGTTTGATAGATAGCTGGTGTGGGTGTGGCAAGTGTGGGATTGTTGATAGCTTGTGGAAGGTTGTGGAGTGCCCTTAACTTTGTGTTAAAGATTATGAATGAAAGAGAGAGACATTGTATGTTGGGAGATTCATCCTTGAAAAGTGAATGCTTGAGAAACATACTGGTTGGACCCTCTGAGAAGGTTTGCGACATCAAGACTTGGTTGTGAGCTTTCTCTTGATTCATTATTAATACAATCAATGATGTTTTCCTATGTCTTGTATGTAATTTACTTGATAGCTCATGACTTCTTGACTTTATGAGTAAATAGATCATTTTTGTTTCCTAGTTACATGCTTTGTTGTTTTTCCTTTGTGTTGTTTCAGGTTAATAACTCGTTGAGGAGAAGGAAGCAAAAGCTGGAGCAGTGCAACAAAACTTCATCAACCACCAGTTAAGGTAGGCCTCCAACGATGACTATTTAAGGAAATCAATTGTTCTGTCTTTGCTATGACTAGACCCACTATAGGGCTAGAGAGGTTGCCTCTATCCACAGAGGGAACACTTTCCTGCATCACACTTTGATAGCATGTTGATTTTTCCATGGAACTCAAGAATTTGGTTTAAGTCTAAGATCTTGAACACAAACACACCCAAATACAAAATTTATACTTTTCACAATGAAATTAAAATACAATGAATCAACTAATACACAAAACACTTTTTTTTAACCCAACTTTGTTATATTACAAATATTTAATACAATAGTCTAAGGCTATCGTCTAAGGCTCTCGTCCAAACTTATAACTACTTATAACTAGTTTTGTCTAATGAGTCTTTAAATATTTTATACAATTTTTTCTCATAAAAAAGAAATTTGATAACTCTCGAAATTAACAAAACTAAATACAATATTTCATTGACTAGTTTGACTAAGCCTTGATTCTGCGACTCCAAAAATTGGAGGCGAGATCATCCTTTCACATATTTTCCAAATTGTTTCCTCTGGAAGATGATACACAAGAATATATTGACAAGCCATCTACAAGCTTGAGTGCTTAGAATAATTTGGTTTTGCCACAAACAAGGACTTCACCAACCATAGGAGTTGGAAATCATAGTTCATACTTTTAAAGCTTCTGATAATTACGAATTCTATGAGTTTGAATTTTCATATTTGATAACATTTTTTCATATGTTTCCCAAGAAAGAAATTTCCCATTTTGATCCCAACAACTGGGCAATCCAATTATCGTTATTAGATCGAACTTACTATTGAATATTGAAACTACCCTTTAAACTTCTTTCTGCCGATTCTAAGCCTAGATGTGAAGGAGCTTTTTCTTGATGACATTTCTTATCTCTACAATAAAAGATACTATGTTAGCCACATCTAAGGCCCTGACTTCATTTGGATTTTTCTCATTCAAATATTTTATTATCTATTTTTCTTTTGGGACTTTGTCTCCTATTTCATTTTTAACTCTTTTTATGAATATATGTGATTTTTTGGTAGGGATTTTTTCTCTACAACAACAGCAATATAGTCCTAAATTGAGTGAATTACCTCTATAATTTCATCCCAAACTACCCATTTTTCTTCTATTAAGGAGGCATTTCCCTTCAATTTTCCTTTCATATAGATTCCTTCTTGAGTAATTTATTTTTCATGTTGTGGTTGGTTGTTCCTCTCATTTGCTAGATTAATATTCCTCTCTTTAATATTCAACTATTATTTTGTTTCTTCTAATGAGCTCTGTGTTTTCCCCAATTCAAATTCTAAAAGTTTCAAATCTGGAAATACTTTAGAAATTTTTTTTGAAGGATCCTATGAATGTGTGTCAACTAGAACAAGAATCCTACAAATATGACTTTGGATAGATTGCTCTAACTTTTTAATTTTCTTTTGTATCTTCATTGTTCCTATGTATTATTTGTTCCAGTAACTTCTCTTTTTCCTTTTCAACTTGAAAAGGCTATGTTGTTTGAACTTGATATGTATTTGGTAATTTATCTTTTTCATCAAGGATTACATTTCAGTTTCTGTTTTTTGTAATAAAATTTTAATGGCTTCTCCATGTGTTGGATCTACCCCCAATTTTACTATCAACTTCTTGTACTCATCTAGATATTTTTGTTTAGCTCTAGAATTTTCCCTTTCTTGTTTCAACTTCTGAGTAACTTTCTCAAGTATTTTCTCTACCTTTATTACTGTTAGGGAACTTTTAGTAAGGTCCCTATAAATCATCTCTCTAGTTTCTTTGTGAGAATTATTCTTTTCTATTAGGGGATTCTCACTTATACCAATAGACAAATTAATTGTCTTAAAATATGACACTGATGGCATCGATTGAGATGTATGATGAACCAAGGATAATTTGAGTTGATTTCTGTCAAAATCCAATGTTGACAGTAGCCTTGTATGATAGTCTCATGTTGACAATTAGGAATTCATATCCTTTGTTATTTTTCCACTCATTTATGCAATCAGTTGATACCCTTCTTGTAAATTTTCCATTTGAGGTGGAATCCTCCTAACAAGTGGTTCTATCACTTTTGTATAATTTGAAGATGGAATCACCCATTTAGTGTTTTTTAATTACATCTCAAATTCAAGTTGTTTTTATGGATTCTCCTTCAATCTAACTACAAAATTCCCCATTCCAACTTCTTCCTCTTGAATTTTAGCTCTTTTTTCTCCATGTTGGTCTTCCATTTCAACATATGATTACTTTGTGATAGGTATTTTGAATTTTTTTTCCTTAGTGGTAGGGGTTTCTGTGTAAATGTCTTTCTTTCCTAAAACTTCACTTGAATTTTGACCTATTGAGTTACTGATCCAACCCTCTTGATTGGCCAATTTCTTTAATTCTAGCTTATTGTCATGAATATAATCCCATGAACTAGCTCTTAATATTCTATCTGAAGTAATATGATGAGGATCATACTACCAACCCTCACCTTTTAAAAAATTGAATTCGTTCATCATATCTTCTATTTTTTCCCAGGCCAGCCTACAATTAACAATAAAAGGTGTAACTTGTTTTTCAATTTTATACATGTATTCTTTATGTCTAGGCACAAAATGTATTTGGTCAACATGCAGACTATGTCTTATGAATTCCAAAGAGAATCTTCTTATTAGTGAAAACATTGGGAGGTGATAGGGTTGTACTTCGACCCCATACAACTTAATCTCTATGTAATCCCGAAATGAAAACCAATCCCCAATCCTTGTGTCCACACTGAGCTACAAATGTTCCTTTTCTTCAGGCAAGATTCTAGGAGGGAATTCATCATTTAAAATTCTAAAGGTGTTAGATGTAAAGGAAGAGAGAAATTGAGGAAAGCTCTCATTTTTTTCCTTTTTCCTGATAACATATGTCCATTCCACCACTAATTTCAATAGTTTCAATGATTCTATTATACTTAAATTCAAATGACTGAACTTACCTACATGCGGATACAAATACAGGTGAACCAAGTATGGGGGGTATCTAAAACTCTTAGTATTTTGGAAATGTTGCAATCAGAATTTAATGGATTGAGCTAATTAATTTGGAATATCAAGGATAATTCTTGGTTGTAGCATTAAATTGAGAAATCCTAATGCTTTTTCACTCACTACCTCAATTTTGTCCTCTCCAAGTATGAGCAGAATAACAACTAATATTTGTTGAGAAATTTAAAAGAACAAAGTTAAAGGATAGTGAATTGCAGGTTGTGGAATTAGAGACCTTGAAGGTAATACCAATTTGAACATTTTTTCTATATCATATTGGGACAAGGATCTATACTTCTAGGCTAGGGTTCCATTAACAGATTGTTGCATCTTCTCAGTAGCTGGAAATTAGAGGGTGTTTTGAATTAATTCAGGAGTACATTGAAAAACATCTTCACCTTTTGTAGAGATTATACAACCCCTTCAAGGAATGAAAGTAGGTCCTAACCAAGAGATAGATTATCGAAAATCATACACAAGATGAACAATTGCATAACCCAACCCTGACTATATTAAATGAAGAAGGTCATGTGACTCCTTGTGGAAGTTAAAATATTGTTGGAAAATAATTAAAAGGTTAAAAGGACATCGGGGATCATGTATGTCTGATTCACAGTCAATTAAATGGGACATGCTAGGTTTTGGATTGAAATATTTCAATTTCTTCATTTTTATCATTTTATAAAGATCATAAAAGACTTGAAATTGTATAAAGGAGCTTTAGGATTGCTCAGTGGGATCAAATACCATGACTAAGCTTTGAAGGTTGGCATAATGACAAATAAACTCAAAAAACTTATTGGTTTGTTTCTACGATGACAAACAGACATGCAACTAGAAAATGGACAGAAAAACTTTGGCATGATAGATAAATACAACAGTTCATAAATGTCATCATTTTAGTGTGGGATGACATAGGAAGCCACCTCAGCACCTAGATATATTTCTTCGTGGTTGGCTCACTTGATGTGTAAACCAAGTTTCTGTACTAGTTGACATGGCACTCATTGTCTTATTGCGGGTTGTTCATGTTAGTCCTTAAAATTTACTAGGTTGAAAAGGAAATTGAGAAGGGTAACCTCAATCCACTTCACCTCAGTAGTTAGCTCTATTGAGCATGAGAGGGATCTCTCTAAGTCTCTTATCAATGATATAACTTTAAATCAAATGATTTTTAGGATATATATATATATATATATTTGTTTGTGTGTTTGTGAAAATTTGGGTTTTAGGGTTTGTTGAACTGGGGTTTGGAGCCACAAATAGGGCTAGGATGTAGGAGTTTAAGAGAAAATATGAGGAGGAGCTAGATATCAGAAGCCATGGTGTATTTAGAATATTGTCAGTGTAGTATAGAAGAGAAAATGTAGAAGAAACTAATGAGCATAAGTAGACATGATTTCATTAGCTTAGGAAGACATAAACATAACTATGAAAACCAGATAAATAGAGCTTGAGAAACAAGAATTTTGTATATTTCGCTATGAAGAATCCATAGAAATAAGAGATGTCATGTAGATAAAGATGCTTTAACTTTTAGAAAACAAATAGAATGAATAAAAAACACCATGAACTCACTAGCTAGAGTTCCTTGAAAATAGTTGCAACTGTCTCTGTATTAGATGAAAAGATGATTACATGCATGCCTCCTCCTGTCATGCGGAAAGAGTTATTTTTGTGGACAAACCTAACCTCCCTAGAAGTCTAAGACTCTCTAGTGACAAACAAGACAAACAAGAGAAATCCTTCTCTCAACATACATTATTCTATGAGAAACCAAGTGTTTTCCGATCTTACCTTAGGTCCAACGCTTGTTGTAGCAGTCCAGCCTTGCTGATCCAGATGAGCTCCTCCTTCACTTAAGACCTGCATACACTAACAAAGCAAACGATTACATAACACCTGAATATTTCATAAAACAAAGCATATTCATCACATAGACCAAGGAGTACATGAAATAATTCATTAACAACAATTCATTGAGAAGAATGGACTTATTTGTATTAAGGAAACAAAAAAGGAACCATTACAACCTGAGCCTTGGTGTTGTGCAAGCTCCTCCCAGGGTCCAACAAGAGATTTCCTCTACTTTGACAAGCTCACCCACTCCCAATATGGCAATAAGAAAGGATAGTTATCTCTCCTCACAAGTCAACAATGGAAGTCCTAATTCCAGCAGCATTTACCCTTTGGAATGTTCAGCTTTCAACCTCCCCTCCTCTGGCCCAATTCCTGTATTTATAGTATTCTAGAGGAAGTTATTCAGTTCCAACATCAATGGGATACTCCCTCTTTTGGATGGGGTAGCTCCTCTCTTGATGGGATAAGTTCCTCTATCATAGGGATGCATGAACCATCTGGAGGCGCTCAATACACGTCAAACACTCTTCTAGAAGCTCTAGAAGTGACCACAAGTAACTTTTTTAAGATGAAACTCGCGCCTTTTGACCTTTACAGGAGTACGCACCCATCCCTTGACTTATAGAGCGT
>APFE031580744.1:0-19501 GCA_000404065.3 Pinus taeda
TGGAGACTTGGTGACAGAGCATCTGAATGCATTTAATACTGTGGTAAGTCAGTTAGCATCTGTTGATATTAAAATTTTAGATGAAGATAAGTGCATCAGTTTGTTGTGTTCTCTACTAGATTCATGGGATATTTTGGTTATTGCAATAGGTAGCAATGCAACTACCTTGCAGTTTGATGAAATAGTCTCATCCTTGTTGATGGAGGAGATGAGACAGAAAAATATGGAGAGCCAAAATGGTGATGCCTTGTCTGTACAATGATGGTCCCAAAATAGAAACAAAAATAAGTCATCAAGTGGGAGATATAAATCTAGAGGGAGACCTAAATCTCCATGAAAACCTATAAAGGTGGTGTGCTGGAAGTGTGGAAACGAAGGGCACTACAAGAGGGACTATAAATCTAAAGCTCCTGATAAAGGAAAGGGATTTGATGATGCTCCTTCTACAGTGGTGAAAACCACCTCAGATGAAAGTGGGGATGTGTACTTGGCTTCTTCAAGTACACATGTAGATCATGAGGCATGATTGATTGACTCGGGTGCATCCTTTCACTTCACTCCCCATAGAGAGTGGTTCTTTGAGTATGAGAAATATGATGGTGGTGATGTCTTCTTAGGGGATGATAGGAAGGCTAGAATCATTGGTCGCGGAAAATTAAAGTTGAAGTTGCAAGGTGGAAGGGTTAGAACACTTCCGAGTGTTCTGCATATTCCTGCATTGGCCAGAAATCTGATTTTTGTAAGCAACCTGGATGATGTAGGTGTAAAAACAGTGTTCGACAAGGATACCTGCAAAATGGTTCGGGGAGCACTGGTATTGATGCGAAGAGTTCAAATTGGAACTCTGTACAAGCTACAAGGTAGCCATGTTATTGATGGGTGCAACAATTCTATGGTTCCTGAAAGTGGAGTAGAAAATATAGTGGTCTCTGGAGAGAAGACCATCTTGTGGCATCAAAGGCTTGGACATATTGGAGAGAAGGGCCTTCAAATACTTCGTGGTAAAGGTATGGTAGAAGGTATGAGTAATAGCTCTCTGGATTTTGATTTCTGTGAAGTAAGAGGGAGAAACAGATATTATAACTTATGCACAGTGATGTGTTTGGACCTATGAAGGTTCCATCACTGGGTAAGTTTGTGTACTATATATCATTTATAGATGACTTCTATTAGGTTCCTATCCCAATAGGTTTCATTTTTCATGATTGACTGGAAAAGTGCCAAATATGTTCATCCTTTCCATGCTGCAAAGGTTCCATATTTTGTAAACAAATGAAGAAAATTAAAAAATGAAAAGAGGGTATGCCCTAAAAGAAAAATCAAAGGGCAAGAAAAATAAGATGGTCAAGAGAAAAATGAAAGAAATGAACCCCAAACCAAAAGGCCAGGAAAGTGTGCTAGCTCAAGTGCCACTACTGTTCCATTTTTGAAGAATTTCACTATGTACAGTTGTTTGATTCTTATTATGGTTTATCAATAGCCAAATAGCTTAATCTTGGCCAAGTTCATATTTGAATTTACTTGCCTTAGAATAAAGAATAAAGGTGTGTCCAAACAGTTCAAGCTTGGCAGGGAGGTAGATAGGTAGAGAAGCAAAGGAGCCCAACTGCTTAATCTGGGCCCTTGAAAGAGATAAGGGTAGACTTAGATAGGATGGCAACTAAAAGAAACAAAAGAGAATCAAGGTTTGCTAGTTCAAATGCACCCAATGAAAATGAAGAAAAAATGTTAGGTGTACTAGGCTGGGTAGGCAGTTTTGTTGTTGCAGAAGCAATTTTATGAGCAATGTTGTCCTTTGAACATGTTTTATCTCATGGATATCATAAGGTGATATGGCAAGGTGGTTACAAAAAAAATGGAGCATGACTAATTTCCCTCCTCATTTTTCCAAGAACACTTACTAACATCCCCTCCAAGGACATTGAGATCTGCTCAGTGCTCCTAGTTTACTTCATTTCATGAAAAAGACTAAGTGAAAACTCTGTTTTTACTTAGGAAAAGAAGCCACATTTCTTGTGTAAAATATTGATTTTATCCTAAGCCTAAACTATTCAACTCTAAACCCTCTCATTTCCCTAAGCCTAAGTTCCTAACTCTACAACTTAGCACTTCCCTTCAAAACCCATATTAACATGCTAACCCTATTTATATAGCTCCTATGTAATGTTTCCCTTGCCCCTATTATACTAAATACACAAAAAATCCCGAAAATATTATAAATATCCCCTCCCTTGGATAAAGTTATAGCCATATTTCAATTTTTGTCGGGAGTTATTGGTCCACTCGGGGTCAATAAACAACCCTCCACGCGCTCCATTGGAGTTTATTTAACATCCGGTTAAATAAATAACCAGCCCGCCCACACCTAAAGTTGAAACATATTACAAACCCCACAAAAACATTATAAACGATGAAATATTAAATGCGGTTCCCCACCCTGCAAACCTCCACTGTTTCCTACTCGCCGCCAGCCGTCCGATCATCAAGCCTAAATCCAACGGCTGTTGGCAATATCGGAACCCCTCCGATCACCGAACAATAGCACCTGGGGGATGGGTGGTATTGCCGCCGTACAAAGGACAGGTAGCAGGCGCCCAGCGTGATCGGAGCCCCCCCCCCTCCAATACCACCCAGGCCCAAAGGCAGTGCAGGGAATACCGCTTACCGCCCTGTTGCCTCCCCGCCAACGTCACCCTTGCGTCATCAGCTGATGTGGCACCCACATCAACGCCATGTCACCTGCTTGCGTCACCACCTCGCCTCCGGGTCACCCATCATGTCATTCAACACGTCATCTTCCGTACCCTGCTACATGACAAAACCACACGTCACAATGACGTCATCGATGACGTCATCCGACAGAAATGCACCAAAACCCGCCAAAGTCAAATTTTTTGTTAAAAAGGGGTGAAAGTGTCATTTTCGCTTGTTTTTGTTTGTCTTCTCTGTGCGACATCTGCATGCTAATTTACGCCCAAGGATAGTCATTCAACCACACAGTCGGCCACCCAGCAAGTTTGCTCCATAGCTTGGCCCCTCAGCTCAGCTTGCCACCTGCAAATCGCTCATTTCACTGTTAAAACAGGTGTCATTCAAAGTGCCACAGCAAACCGGAGAAGGCACTTCAACTGTTGCAGCTTCACAACAAGCTGCCCAAGAAAGGACTACACCAACAGCAGGGACAGCAAAGGGTAAGGAGGTAGTAAATACAGAGCAAGAAAAAATGACAGACCAGCCAACTACCTCAAAGGAACAGGGTTAAGGGCAAGCTCCTTCACTACAGATAGAGGCACCAGAGGTACCAGCATTACAAACTCCTCTCAATGAGGAAAGAAATATGAAAAGGGATAGAGAAGAGACCACACCTGCAACTGGATCAACAGAGCAACCAGAGGCCAAAAGGCAAAGAGTAGATCCTCTACCTGAAGAGGAAATTATTGAAGAAAGCACAGAAAGCACAAGAGAGGAGAGGACAACCAGCCAACAAACTTCCACCAGCTCTCACAGGCAGGAACTGGAGACACAGCATGGTATGGAAGTTTCCTCCTCAAGACAGCAAAGTAAGCAGTGTTCTGATTTTAAAAGAACATTCATGGAGATTAAGGCCCAAAATGAGCCATTGAGAATGCAGTTGTATGATAAATTTCTCAAAATGACACCCTCCAAACAGCAAAGATTTATGTCTGCATATGACATCAAAGAGGAAAAAATGATCCTAAGTCATTTTAAGCCTAAAGTTCAGCAACCACAGATAGCTGCTAACTACATAAGGACAAATCTAGAGGTCGTCGCCAAAGACATACACCCAATGGACCGAATTGAGTTGCACAAGCAAACTAGTGAAATGGTCTATGCTACATTGGCAGACAAGGAAATACTGGCCCACCAATTGAAGGATTCGTTGAGAAATACATCTGCCCAATTGGATTTGGAAAAGATATCTTCCTTGGCTAAAGACAACAGAATAAAGACCTTGGAAGAAATAATTATTGAGTTGGGACATGATCCCAAGGATGCCAAGGGAATCAAAGCACTCATAAAGAAAAAGGAAGAAGATATTGTTGCACTTAGGAAGCAATTGAAGCTGCCTGTCACCATGCACCCACAAACTACAAAACTTGCACAAGAAAAGGCAGAAGAAGACATGATGGATCTGTTGATAAAGATGAATCAAAGGCTAACTAAAATAGAGCAAGAATTGGAGAAAGCATTGCAAGCTAAGAAGGGAGAGTCGACCTCCCAGCCACCAGAAGCAGCTCCAACAGTTACCACTACCCCTTCCATAGTTGTAGCAGCAATCCCTCCTACTATCCCAGCATCAACAACAGGTACATGAGCCACAGATGCTTCAGTGACAGCAACAACAACAGCACCAGACACCAGCATGAAGATGGAAGAGATGATGAAGGCAATAAATGAGTTGGAACTCCAAATGGTAGAGCTAAAGGAAGCCAAAGAAAGACTAGCTAAGCTAGAGGTAAGCTATGATAAATCAAAAATAATAGTGGCAGAAAAAACAAGAGAGATAAAGGCCTTGGAAAATAAGGTGAAATCCTTGGAGAAGGATCTCACTCTTCATAAACCTCTAACAGATATTAAAACAATTTTGTGGACCAAAATTGGCCAGTCTATCACTAATCAATGGCAATCAATTCAGACGATCCATGAGCAAATTGAATTGATAGAAAGGGCCCAAGTAGAAATTCAGAAGGCCAGAGCATCATTGTGGAACATGCCTGAGCAGGCCAATAGACTAATTCATTTTTTGAACACTCACACCAGGGAACATCTAGCAGCTCTGGAGATCAGGGACAGAACATACGCCATTTTGACAGTGAAAAAGGTGTTGACCATGAGGAATTTTATACAGAATTTGGAAAGAAAGTGCCAACAGCTGCAGATGGAGATAAATGCCTTCACAGAGAAGCTTATAGTCTTGTAGTAGAAGGGTTTACCTAGTTTATTAACCAGCAATCAAAGACTGTTAACACACGAACAATATGCTCACAGGGTAAACACATATGTTGCCAATCAGATCACAGCATCATCAAGCACTTTAGAAGACATAGGACCTCCCTCGGGACAGAGCTTATATGACAAGTTGGAAAATCTGTTCTATATTGAACATGAAATAAATCATCTTTTTGCAGTATAGCCCAACTTCTACAGGCATACTGAAGCTGATGAAACATTAATAAAAATACAAAGACACCAGTTGCCAACAGACCAATGGTGGCAGAGCATGTTGGAGGTTTTACCAAGGTAATTCTAATTTTCCTTTATTATCTTCATTCAATCAAATATCAAAACACACGGGACATATCATAAAGATGAAAACAACAGAGGAAAGGAGGCAAGCTGGGACTATAAAGCATTAAAGCGGAATCAAGCACAGATGAAAGGATCGGGACAACCACGCAGGAACACAGGATAAAGAGACAGCTACGAACCGACTCATTGAGTTAAAAAGTCAAACATATCTTATCAACTAAAGTGGCCAGCATAGCAGCAATTACTCCTGCATTCATTTCTACATTTATTTCCCTTGTAAGAGTAGGTGGAGGAAGTTATTGCTTGATATTTTATCTACAAGATATTTTGTAACTCCTTTTGTATAAATACCTCCACAAGAGATGTATTCGGGGTTGGTGATTCCTCTTCTGGACCTGTGTTGTAACTCTGAGGATGTTTAATACAAAGGCTGTTGAAGTTCACTGTTGCTGTACCGTTTGAATGTGGATTTGATGCTCTGGGCCCTGCTACAGAATTCTTGTGTCTTTCTATGGATCAATAAGTTATTCTAACCTGTGTTTGATGTTTTCTATGTTTGCAAATTTCATATATGTTTTATAATCTTAGTGACAGGGAAAAAGAATAGCCCAGAATTTGTTTAAATACATTATGTATTCAATCTCTGTTATTACTTATGTTTTCTTCAGAATTAGCATAAACAGGAATTCTTAGTTGCTCCTGTTTCCACTGATTCTTTCACTTTGAATGTTATCAAGGAATTCTTTATTGCTCCTTGATAATACTCATGCATTTTCCCTTTGCCAACATGATGAAGGATTCTTGACTGCCCTTCACCCACTAGCTTTCATTCCATCTATTTCCAGATTATAAAATTGCCCGAAGATTGATTATCTTGCTCTATAGCATTACCTTTTACTAAAGAAAACACACTCAACAGTTCATCCTCATAGACTCCATTTGCCCAATGGAATAAACTATTCAGACTTGCATCCCAGCTCTGTTTAAAATCACCATCCAACAAACTTAAAACAAAACCCTGTACATCATAACTAGCCTAAAATACCCTGAAAACAAAGCTAAATTATAAAGAGAGAGCCCTCTATGGATGCAGATTGGCTAGAAACTTCATCTAAAAGACTGGTTAGTGGTTACCTCGGTCGTATTCCCTTTTCTCACAAGTTTTGGGGAACAACCTGAGTGATAACATCATTGGCTACTCCACTGGGGGCCTGAATGATTGTTTGTTACTGCTGTCTAGTTTCTAAAGCTATAGATGGAGCCTGACGTTAGCCAGGCAGCCTTTGAAGCTGTTTTTGCTATGCAATCATACGAGTAAATAAAAGCTACTTCAGTCTATCTCTAGTCTAGTTTTAGGCTTTAAACAATTGTCTCAAAGATTTGATCAGTTTCCTTGTTTCAAATATACCTGAAGGAAAGCCCAATGCCTCCTATATTTTAGAAGCTTCCTTCAAAATTTTGTCAAAACTTCTATCCTTCAAATATTTCGAGAAAATACCAAAATATATTTTTAGAAGTTGGCTCCGAAGATGAAAACTCGTTACACTAGGTCTAATCCAGATCCAAATCCCCCAGCTATTTTTGAAAATCCTCATTTGATCCCAAAGAGCCTAAGAAGCTGAGAAGTTCAAGAAAATTATGTTGATTTAAGCCTTTGCACACCTCAGCAGAGTTCTTTCCAAGCTAATTTTACTACTGGAAAATCACAGGTCCTTTCTCCATTTGCTGCAACTTCTTCTAGTTCACCTTCATCACTCCAAAACCTCTTTTCCACTCCTCCATCCACAACACTTATCTTAGCTGTTATCCCTGTGCTTCTAGCTGTCCCATTTTTACCTGCTAATATGGCAAATCGATATGCCCCCCTGCAGTTGCCTACAAATCCAGGGGCTATGCCCCAAGACTATCAAAGCAAAATCACCTATTTTGATGGCACAAGAACCTACACAGCTCAACAACATACCAAGAAGATGACAGACTATTTGAGAATTATGAAATTGATGATAATGATGTTAGAATGAAATTTTTTGTCCAAAGATTAACTGGTGATGTAAGGACTTGGTTTAGAGCACTCCTTGCAAATACCATTGCTAACCCAGATGCCCTTTATCAAATGTTCATGAATAGATGGGAAAAGAAGAAGGACCCATTACACATCCTATCAGAGTATGAGAACTTGAAAAGAGGACCCCAGGAAAGTGTCTAAGATTACTGTGCTAGATTCAATAATGTGTACAATGCCATCCCTCAGAATCTTAGACCACCACCAGACTTAGCCTTGATCAAATTCCCTGATGAATTTGACTTAGACATGGCTTACCAGCTTAGGGAAAGAGCTCCTCCAAGCTTAGAAGACATGCAGAGCATAGCTGTAAGTGTGGAAGCCAATCTAATTTCTAAACGAAACCGGGCTAGATCTGAGAGAAGGACAACTTTTCAGGAAGAACCTTCTATATTTGAACAAAAATTAGATGCAATCATTAAAGGTATGGATAGACTGGGAGATAGAGTGGAAACCATTGAAAGAAAATCTTCATGGGAGGGCCAACCAAGCAACAATGCAAGAAACCCAAACTTTAGAAAAAATCAAAATCCAAATGTAGGAAAAGTGGGTCCAGACCAAAACATCAGGCCTTCGTTCCAAGAAAAATATGCTGAAGCCTCAACTTCTAGTGAGCCCATGGAAGATCCTCACATTAATTTAATGGGTCTCAATAGTGAACAACAAATCTTCCTAACTCAAGAAGACCAAGAGGCCCACACTTTAGGTCAATTTCAAGTGCAATCAGCGGAATCCTTTGATTTTAGAGAGGGGTATGATGCAGTTGTCTATGAGGTTCGTAAACAATATAAACTAAGAACCAGGACGGTAGATGCCCCTGAACCCAGCAGGCAGAAGGATACCAAGCAACCCAAAAAAGCAAAGGATAAAATTTCCCCTATAGAACTCCCTGCTACGAACAACCTCGACCCAAAAGAGCCCACGGTGGAAGACATATCAGACTAATAGCCATCAAACAATCAGCCATCCACCTCATCTTCTCCAAAAGAAGATGCAAGCAAATCTCCTGAAACTAATTTTAAAGCAAATACAATCCATGACATCACTTCTGATAAAGAAAAGAACGTTGAAAACACAACAGAAAATGAAAATCTTGCTGCCCGAAGTACAAAACTCCTAATAGAAAGACCTTTCAACCTTGAAACTAAAATAAGTAAGTTAAAAGTAGCCATCCCACTATCTAAGTTGGCTAAGCATGAAGTTTTTAGAGAACAAATCAGTAGGAAACTACAAATTCCAGAAAACAGAGATGCAGTGAATGTCCTTGATGACCAACCAGAACTTATATTTGGTCCTGAAGTAAATGGAAAGTCTGTAGATGGAGGAGTTCCTCCATTCTATGTGAGTTTAAACATTCATGATAAGATACTTCACAATGCAATGTTTGATTCTAGGGCCTCTCACAATTTGATGCCCAAATCAGTGATGGGAAAATTGGAACTAGACATAACTCGACCATACAAAGACCTATTCTCATTTGATTCTAGTCAGGTCAAGTGTCTAGGCTTAATCAAGGATCTGTGTGTATCATTAGTCCAATATCCAGCCAAAACAATTTTAATGGATGTGGTGGTGGCTGATATCCCACCCAAGTATGGAATGTTGTTATCTAGATCCTGGGGCGCCAAGCTTCAGGGATATTTGCAACTTGACATGTCTTATGCCACAATCTCAGTCTTTGGCTAGCCAAAGAGATTATACAGAGAAACTTTGATAAAGTATGTGGTCAATAGCCAAGAAATACCCCAAAACTTTCCCATTTATTCTATGCATTCAGACATGGATTCTTTCATCTTGTACAACACTGAGATTTGCCCCCCATCTGATGTCAAAATTTTGGTCTTAGGCCAAGATGAACTCCTAAATGAGAAATCCACTATTCAAATCCAAAAGGTCTCGGAGAACAATGAATTGACAGTCATACAAGAGGAATCCCATGAGACTGAAAATCCAAATCTGCTTGCTAAACAAATTGGAAAAATTCCTGATACTAGTTCCAATCAAGAAAACCTCTGGTATTTGGAATTCGATGGATCTGTTAATAAGTTAGGAGCAGGGGTAGGAATTTGGATACACAATATGAAGAATGACCATGCTGAAGGACATGCATATAGATTGAATTTCAGATGCACTAACAATATGGCCAAATATGAAGTCGTCCTGCTAGGGCTCAAAGTGATCAAAAGCATAGGGGCGGATAGGATATCAGTGTTAGGAGATTCTGATTTGATCATTCAACAAATGAAAGGTAACTTTGTCACAAATGATCTTAGGTTGAGATCATACAGAGGAGCAGCAACCCGAATTTTTAATACCTTCCTAGAAAAACAGCTCACCAAGATTCCAAGGAATCAAAATTTGCATGCTCACAGTCTAGCAACCTTTGCCAGTACTTGCAAGCTGCCATTTGGTCCTTCTCATATTTTCACAGTTGAAATCAAACACAGACCAAGTGTTCCAGACAATGTAAAAAATTGGCAAGTATTTGACAGTGACTCTCAAATTAATAATTTCCTGACCCTCAGAGAAGAGTTTTCCAGCAAAAAAATAGATACAAGCACCATAAGTGAAAATGATCAAATAGACACAGTTGAGACACATATTTCTGCTGAAACAACAAACCAAATTCTACATCCCTCGAAGTTTGCTAAAACAGATTTAAAGGAACTTGAAGAAAAAGAATGTGATGATGCCATTGAAGCAGAATGTGAAGTCATTGGTTTGAAGGATAATTTTTTACTTACAGGCCTGACCCCTCTAGAGGACATTTTTGGCTCAAATGACATTCCTAGGAAACCTAAAATGCAGCCATTAAATGCAAAACTTGAGGACTGTAATATAGGAACTGCAGAGAATCCCAAAATGATAAAATTGTCCAAAGCTCTGCCTCTTGACCAAAAGACAAAGTATGTTGAACTGTTTAAAGAATTTCAAGATGTTTTTGCATGGAGTTACGAGGACCTAAAGTCTTAGGACACTTCTGTCATTCAACACACCATACCTCTCAAGGAAAACCAAAAACCTTTCAAACAGAAACTTAGGAGGGTCAACCTTGTGCTCCTCCCTTTGATTGAGAAAGAAGTTAAGAGAATGTATGAAGCTGGAATCATTGCACCCATCAGATTTTTAGAATGGATTCCAAACTTGGTACCAACTAGAAAGAAAACAGGAGAGATTAGGCTGTGTGTCGATTTGAGAAATTTGAACAAAGTCTCCTTAAAAGACAACTACCCCTTACCCAAAATGGATCACATTCTACAAAGGGTAATGGGTGCTTCAAGGATTTCACTGTTGGATGGATTCTCGAGCTTCAATCAGATCCTAATGCACCCTGATGATCAAGACATAACTGCTTTCACAACCCCTTGGGGAACATTCAAATATGTGAAAATGCCTTTTGGACTCAAGAATGCAGGAGCAACTTTTCAAAGAGCCATGGATATAGATTTTGCTAAAGAAATCCATGATTTTTTAGTCATTTACCTAGATGACCTTACAACTTTCTCCAAGTCAGATCAATAACACCTAGATCATCTCAGACAATTTTTTTTTAATTTGCAGAAAATATGGTATATCACTAAATCCAAAGAAATCATTGTTTGGCCTAGAAGAAGGAAAATTATTGGGCCATATAATCTCTAAAGAAGGCATTAGAATTGATCTAGACAGAGTACAAGCTATTCTACAAGTTCCTCAATTTTCTAAGAAGATTCATACCAAATCTGGCCGAGCTGATAAGATTGCTGAACAACATGCTGAAAAAGGATTCCAAGGTTAAGTGGACAATAGAAGCTAAACAAGCCTTTGAATAAATCAAAAAATATTTGACTCAAACACCTGTCCTTACAAGCCTGAATTTTGACAAGGACTTTATCATATTCTCATTTGCATCAGAACATACAATTGCTGTTGTTTTGCTTCATAAAGATGACCAGGGATGTGAAAAGCCCATAGCCTTTTTCAACAAGGCACTTAGAGATGCTCCACTCAAATATCAAATCATGGAGAAACAAGCATATGCACTTGTAAAGGCCATTAAGGACTTTAGAGTTTACATCCTATACTCTCATGTGATTGCTTATGTGCTCAACACTGTTGTTAAAGACATCCTAACCCAAGAGGGGATTGAAGGAAAAAGGGACAAATGGATAGCTACCATACTAGAATATGAAATTGAAATCAAACAAACAAAGCTGATAAAGGGACAAGGATTGGCAAAACTTATGACTGAAACCAACTTTCAAGTCCTTGACATAAATCAAGTGGATAATGAGCAGGGGATGGCGACTCCACAGATCAATCAAGCCTTTTTACAATCACCTTGGTATGCTGATATCATTCATGTATTGCTAAACGTGCAAGCTCCTCCAGGGTTATCCAGAACTAAGAAAAGATTTTTGAAAATGAAGGCTTCAAAGTTTTGTATTGTAGATGATGCTTTATTTTGGAAAAATCATGAAGATGTTTTATTAAATTGTCTAATCAAAGAAGAAACTGACAAAGTACTTAAAGAATTTCATGCAGGGGATTGTGGTGGACATTTATATTGGAAATCAACTGCTGATAAAATCCTAAGGGCTGGATTTTATTAGCCCACCCTATTTGCTGATGTAAAGAAATATGTAACTTCTTGCCACAAATGCTAAATCTTTGAAGGCAAGAAGAAGTTGCTGCCTCTACCCCTCAAGCCCATTTCCACTGAAAGACCATTTCAACAATGGGGTTTAGACTTCATTGGGGAAATCCACCCTTCATCCTCTGGCCAACACAAATGGATCCTTACTACCACAGATTACTTTACCAAGTGGATAGAGGCCATCCCTTGTAGGCAAGCCAATGACTCAGTAATCATGCAATTCTTAGAGACCAATATCCTGTCTAGATTTGGCTATCCTGAAAAGATTATTACAGATAATGCTGTTGCTTTTAAATCCAAGATAATGATCACTTTTTTCCATAAATACCACATTACTTTAGGCCATTCCACAGCCTATTACCCTCAAGGTAATGGTCTAGCTGAATCCTCCAACAAGAGCCTGATCAACATCATTAAGAAAGTCTTAGAGGAGAACAAGAAAAATTGGCATAAAAGGCTTGTCGATGCACTATGGGCAGACAGATTGACAACTAAAAGATCCATTGGGACTAGCCCTTACGAGCTTGTGTATGGCATGAAGGCTAGATTCCCTTCTTCTTTAGGAATCTCAGTGATAAAATTGCTGCAAGAAATACAGGCAGAACCTAATGATATTCAGAGGAGAATTAATCAAACAATTCACCTACAGCAAACAAGAGAGGAAGTATATCAAAGATCTTAGGTTCTACAAGAAAAGCTTAAAAATATATTTGATAAAAGAACCAAAGCAAAGGATTTCTACAATGGGGATAAAATGTTAAAGTGGGATTCCAGAAGAGAAGATAAAGGAAAACATGGAAAATTTTATTTCATGTGGAGAGGACCATTTATCATTCAGACTGTACAAGGAAACAACACCTACTTTTTGAAAAGCCTGGATGGTACAGAGGCAGATGATGGGCCAGTCAATGGTCGAATGCTGAAGCATTATTTTGATCCAGTTTGTTGAGATATCAGCATTTTAATTTGTACATAACAATGTTTACTTTCTGCAGTTTATTTTCAGCAATAAGATAGGAAGTAATATGTATAGCAGATTTTGAGGAAAGACAAGGAAGTGTGCCACCTTTTGGTATTGAATCTTGAGTTTATCAGAAGAAGTTGAAGAAGGGGACTTGGGAGCTGTAAAAATGATGACAAATATTCAGACAAGAGTATCCTAAACAGAGTTGCAACTACTTAAATCAATTCAGGAGAAATATATAGATATTGCAGAGGTACAGTTTTGTTGGCAACAAAGGGAAATTTCAGAGTACAACAAGAATAGAATATAAGGCCATCTGACCTGCTATTCTTGACTCTTCACCAGGAAAATCCATCCCCAAGTGGAGCCACTGTTAGGTTCCTATACCAATAGGTTTCATTTTTCATGATTGACTGGAAAAGTGCCAAATATGTTCATCCTTTCCATGCTACAAAGGTTCCATATTTTGTAAACAAATGAAGAAAATTAAAAAATGAAAAGAGGGTGTGCCCTAAAATAAAAATCAAAGGGCAAGAAAAATAAGATGGTCAAGAGAAAAATGAAAGAAATGAACCCCAAACCAAAAGACCAGGAAAGTGTGCTAGCTCAAGTGCCACTACTGTTCCATTTTTGAAGAATTTCACTATGTACAGTTGCTTGATTCTTATTATGGTTTATGAATAGCCAAACAGCTTAATCTTGGCCAAGTTCATATTTGAATTTACTTGTCTTAGAATAGAGAATAAAGGTGTGTCCAAACAGTTCAAGCTTGGAAGGCAGGTAGATAGGTAGAGAAACAAAGGAGCCCAACTGCTTAATCTGGGCCCTTGGAAGAGATAAGGGTAGACTTAGATAGGATGGCAGCTAAAAGAAAAAAAAG
The DNA here is from genome assembly GCA_000404065.3 of Pinus taeda. NCBI lineage: Eukaryota > Viridiplantae > Streptophyta > Pinopsida > Pinales > Pinaceae > Pinus > Pinus taeda. The sequence goes on from APFE031580744.1 coordinate 13,814, forward strand.
AGAATCAGGGTTTGCTAGTTCAAATGCACCCAATGAAAATGAAGAAAAAATGTTAGGTGTACTAGGCTGGGTAGGCAGTTTTGTTGTTATAGAAGCAGGTTTATGAGCAATGTTGTCCTTTGAACATGTTTTATCTCATGGATATCATAAGGTGCTATGGCAAGGTGGTTACAAAACAAATGGAGCATGACTAATTTCCCTCCTCATTTTTCCAAGAACACTTACTAACATCCCCTCCAAGGACACTGAGATCTGCTCAGTACTCCTAGTTTACTTCATTTCATGAAAAAGACTAAGTGAAAACTCTATTTTTACTTAGGAAAAGAAGCCACATTTCTTGTGTAAAATATTGATTTTCTCCTAAGCCTAAACTATTCAACTCTAAACCCTCTCATTTCCCTAAGCCTAAGGTCCTAACTTTACAACTTAGCACTTCCCTTCAAAACCCATATTAACATGATAACCCTATTTATATAGCTCCTATGTCATGTTTCCCCTGCCCCTATTATACTAAATACACAAAAAATCCCGAAAATATTATAAATATCCCCTCCCTCGGCTAAAGTTATAGCCATATTTCAATTTTTGTTGGGAGTTATTGGTCCACCCGGGGCTAATAAACAACCCTCCACATGCTCCATTGGAGTTTATTTAACATCCGGTTAAATAAATAACTAGCCCGCCCACACCCAAAGTTGAAACATATTACAAACCCCGCAAAAACATTATAAACGATGAAATATTAAATGTGGGTCCCTGCCCTGCAAACCTTCGTTGTTTCCTACTCGCCGCCAGCCGTCCGATCATCGCGCCTAAATCCAACGGCTGTCGACGATATCGGAACCCCTCTGATCACCAAACAATAGCGTCTGGGGGATGGGCGGTATTGCCGCTGTACATAGGATAGGTGGCAGGCGCTCGGCGTGATTGGAGCCCCCCCCTCCAATACCACCCAAGCCCAAAGGCGATGCGGGGAATACTGCTTACCGTCTCGTTGCCTTCCCGCTGATGTCACCCTTATGTCATCAGCTGACGTCACACCCACATCAGTGCCATGTCACCTGCTTGCGTCACCACCTCGCCTCCGTGTCACCCATCACGTCATATTCCGTACCCCGCTACACGACAAAACCACACGTCACGATGACGTCATCCGACAGAAATGCACCAAAACCCGCCAAAGTCAAATTTTTTGTTAAAAAGAGGTGAAAGTGTCATTTTCGCTTGTTTTTGTTTGTCTTCTCTGTGTGACGTCTGCATGCCAATTTACACCGAAGGATAGTCATTCAACCACACAGTCTGCCACCCAGCAAGTTTGCTCCATAGCTCGGCCCCTCAGCTGGTTACGCCACCTGCAAATCGCTCATTTGACCGTTAAAACAGGTGTCATTCAAAGTGCCACAGCAAACCGGAGAAGGAACTTCAACTGCTGCAACTTCACAACAAGCTGCCCAAGAAAGGACTACACCAACAGCAGGAACAACAAAGGGTAAGGAGGTAGTAAATACAGAGCAAGAAACAATGACAGACCAGCCAACTACCTTAAAGGAACAGGGTCAAGGGCAAGCCCCTTCACTACAGACAGAGGCACTAGAGGTACCAACATTACAAACTCCTCTCAATGAGGAAAGAAATAAGAAAAGGGACAGAGAAGAGACCACACCTGCAACTAGATCAACAGAGCAGCCAGAGGCTAAATGGAAAAGAGTAGATCCTCTACCTGAAGAGGAAATTATTGAAGAAATCACAGAAAGCACAAGAGAGGAGAGGACAACCAGCCAACAAACTTCCACCAGCTCTCACAGGCAAGAACTGGAGACACAACGTGGTATGGAAGTTTCCTCCTCAAGACAACAAAGTAAGCAGCGTTCTGATTTTAAAATAACATTCATGGAGATTAAGGCCCAGAATGAGCCATTGAGAATGTAGCTGTATGATAAGTTTCTCAAAATGACACCCTCCAAACAGCAAAGATTTATGTCTGCATATGACATCAAAGAGGAAAAAATGATCCTAAGTCATTTTAAGCCTAAAGTTCAGCAACCACAGACAACTGTTGACTACATAAGGACAAATCTAGAGGTCCTCGCCAAAGACATACACCCAATGGACCACATTGAGCTACACAAACAAACTGGTGAAATGGTCTATGCTACATTGGCAGACAAGGCAATACTGGCCCACCAATTGAAGGATTCATTGAGCAATACATCTGCCCAATTGGATTTGGAAAAGATATCTTCCTTGGCTAAAGACAACATAATAAATACCTTGGAAGAAATAATTATTGAGTTGGGACATGATCCCAAGGATGCCAAGGGCATCAAAGCACTCATAAAGAAAAAGGAAGAAGATATTGCTGCACTTAGGAAGCAATTGAAGCTGCCTGTCACCATGCACCCACAAACTACAGAACTTGCACAAGAAAAGGTAGAAGAAGACATGATGGATTTGCTGATAAAGATGAATCAAAGGCTAACTGAAACCAAGCAAGAATTGGAGAAAGCATTGCAATCTAAGCAAGGAGAGTCGACCTCCCAACCACCAGAAGCAACTCTAACAGTTACCACTACCCCTTCCATAGTTGCAGCAACAATCCCTCCTACTATCCCAGCATCAATAGCAGGTACATCAGCCACAGATGCTTCAGCGGCAGCAACAACAACAGCACCAGACACCAGCATGAAGATGGAAGAGATGATGAAGGCAATAAATGAGTTGGAACTCCAAATGGCAGAGCTAAAGGAAGCCAAAGAAAGACTAGCTAAGCTAGAGGTAAGCTATGATAAATCAAAAATAACAGTGGCAGAAAAAACAAGAGAGATAAAGGCCTTGGAAAATAAGGTGAAATCCTTGGAGAAGGATCTCACTCTTCATACACCTCTAATAGATATTAAAACAATTTTGTGGACCAAAATTGGCCAGTCTATCATTGATCAATGTCAATCAAATCAGACGATCCATGAGCAAATTGAATTAATAGAAAGGGGCCAAGTAGAAATTCAGAAGGCCAAAGCATCATTGGGGAACATGCCTGAGCAAGCCAATCAGTCGCCAATAGACTAATTCATTTTTTGAACACTCACACCAGGGAACAACTGGCAGCTCTGGAGATCAGGGACAGAACAGACACCATTTTGACAGTGAAAAAGGTGCTGACCATGAGGAATTTTATACAGAATTTGGAAAGAAAGTGCTAAGAGATGCAGATGGAGATAAATGCCTTCACAGAGAAGTCTATAGTCTTGCAGCAGAAGGGTTTACCCAGTTTATTAACCAGCAATCAAAGACTTTTAACACACAAACAATATGCTCACAGGGTAAACGCATATGTTGCCAATCAGATCACAGCATCATCAATCACTTCAAAATACATAGGACCTGCCTCGAGACAGAGCTTATATGACAAGTTGGAAAATCTATTCTATATTGAATATGAAATAAATCATCTTTTTGCAGTACAACCCAACTTCTACAGGTATACTGAAGCTGATGAAACATTAATAAAAATACAAAGACACTAGTTTCCAATAGACCAATGGTGGTAGAGCATGTTGGAGGTTTTACCAAGGTAATTCTGATTTTCCTTTATTATATGCATTTAATCAAATATCAAAACACATGGGACGTATCATAAAGATGAAAACAACAGAGGAAAGGAGGCAAGTTGGGACTATAAAGCATTAAGCGGAATCAAGCACAGATGAAAGGACCGGGACAACCACGCAGGAACGCGGGATAAAGAGACAGCTACCAGCTGACTCATTGAGTTAAAAAGTCAAACATATCTTATCAACTAAAGCGGCCAGCACAACAGCAATTACTCCTGCATTCATTTCTACATTTATTTCCCTTGTAAGAGTAGGTGGAGGAAGTTATTGCTTGATATTTTATCTACAAGATTTTTTGTAACTCCTTTTGTATAAATACCTCCCCAAGAGATGTATTCGGGGTTGGTGATTTCTCTTATGGACCTGCGTTGTAACTCTGAGGATGTTTAATACAAAGGCTGTTGAATTTCACTGTTGCTATACTGTTTGAATGTGTATTTGATGCTCTGGGCCCTGCTACATAATTCTTGTGTCTTTCTATGGATCAATAAGTTATTCTAACCTCTGTTTGATGTTTTCTGTGTTTGCAAATTTCATATATGTTTTATAATCTTAGTGATAGGGAAAAAGAATAGCCCAAAATTTGTTTAAATACACTATGTGTTCAATCTCTGTTATTACTTATGTTTTCTTCAGAATTAGCATAAACAAGAATTCTTAGCTGCTCCTGTTTCCACTGATTCTTTCACTTTGAATATTATCAAGGAATTCTTTACTTCTCCTTGATAATACTCATGCATTTTCCCTCTACCAACATGATGAAGGATTCTTGACTGCCCTTCACCCACTAGCTTTCATTCCATCTATTTCCAGATTATAAAATTGCCCCAAGATTGATTATCTTGCTCTGTAGCATTACTTTTTACCAAAGAAAACACACTCAACAGTTCGTCCTCATAGACTCCATTTGCCCAATGGAATAAACTGTTCAGACTTGCATCCCAGCTCTGTTTAAAATCACCATCCAACAAACTTAAAACAAAACCCTGTACATCATAACTAGCCTAAAATACCCTCAAAACTAAGCTAAATTATAAAGAGAGAGCCCTCTCTGGATGCAGATTGGCTAGAAACTGCATCTAAAATACTACTTAGTGGTTACGTCGGCCGTATTCCCTTTTCTCACAAGTTTTGTGGAACAACCTGAGTGATAACAACTTCTCAAGGAATACATGGATATATTTCCTTAAGAAGAAATCTAAAGCCTTTGACAGGTTTAAAGAATTTAAGGCTCTCGTGGAAAATCGAATAGAGAAGAAGGTAAAGGTGCTGAGGATAGATAATGGTGGAGAGTTTTGCAACAAGGAATTTGAAGAATTCTGTAAGAAGTGTGGTATATCATGATAGAAGACTACTCCATATACACCTCAGCAAAATGGAGTTGCAGAAAGAATGAATAAGACGTTGATGGAAAGGGAAAGAAGCATGCTCAGTGGTGTCGGGGTAGGACAAGATTTTTGGGTAGAGGCGGTGGATACTGCATGTTACCTGGTCAATAGGTCACCTTCATTAGCATTGGAGGATAAGACTCCACAAGAGGTATGGAATGGTAAGAAACCCTCTCTTTCACATCTGAGGGTATTTGGATGTGATGTATATGTACATGTTCCAAAGGAGAAACGAACCAAGCTGGATAGTAAATCTGAAAAGTGCATCTTTATTGGGTATAAGGATGGTTTAAAGGGTTATAAGCTTTGGAACCCAGTCACACAGAAGGTTGTGTACAACCGAGATGTGGTGTTCAGAGAGGTAAAAGATGTTATTAAACATAAGTCCAACCAAAGGAACCTGAAAAGATAGAGTTTGAGCTTAAGGAAGAAGAATCAGACTCTACAGTAGAGGATTAATCAGAAGATGAAGAGCCACAAACTCTGGGTGTGAGAAGATCAGTTCGAGAAAGAAGGCAACCAAAGAGGTATAATCCATTTGGTTTCTGTTCAAATTTTGCTTTATCTATTACTGACGATGATCCCAGAACTGTGAAGGAAGCAGTAGATTTAGAGGATGGAAAACTCTGGAAAGAGGCCATGTTTGATGAAATGGAATCTTTGCACAAAAATGAGGCTTGGGATCTGGT
>APFE031580755.1:0-16803 GCA_000404065.3 Pinus taeda
ATGAGCCGATGGAGAGGTTGTGCACTCTTGTACAACAAGGCCATGGACTTGGATGGAGTTGTGAGCAGGCTATGGAGAATTTCTACTACATGGAGAGCTAAGGCATCTTTCAAAGACCTCTGGGCCGAGACTTTTATGCTTGCTGAGATGTTGGTTGGAGATGTCTCATAGAGCTCATAATGACATGAGGTTGTTGTGACTTTTGGGGACTTCATATATGGTGGACTTAGAGGATCTGATGCATTGAGGAGCTGAGGTCAGATAGTTTGATGCAGGATGGGGTGCATACTTTCAAGTACATGTATGGGAATGGCTTGAAAGAGTGACTTGATGTGGAGGATCGACATGAGACACTTTGGAGTGATGGAGTTACAACGATGATGATGCCTTGGTGGCAATACTTGGGCATGGGGTGAGCCGAGACTCAACCACTTTTGACACATGGGAGCTGATTGATCTACGATCATGGGCAGCACATGGATAGATGAGAGAAGTGTATACTTGTTTCTATGGCAGACTTGAGGGATGACACATTGCAGATATGACGGAGGTTGCTTCATGGGCCTAGATGTGGCACACCGAGAGTTGGAGTTTGATGAGACGTTCTCTTCATATTGAGGAGGCACACATATGGATGATGATGGGATATATGTGGTTGATTTTGTGCAACACATTGACACCAAACATCATGGACATCATGTTGCAAATGAGATGAGGACTACTTCATGGACCTGAGCATGGCTTACACTTATATGGAGATGGATTCTTGGTCAAGTTGAGGATGTGACGGGATGTTCAGAGAAACAACTGATGGTGGCATGAGGATGTACATTCTCATGGTTTGGACGTGACGAGTGGATTAGCTACCCAACTAGTTCAGACATGGGGGCATGCAATGTGCAGAGATGTGTTAGCATTTGTTGGAGTATCATGGCAGCAGTTGACATGAGGACGACACATGATCAGGTCGACACGAGATGTTGTAGTGGGCATGTAGCTTGAGATGGAGGGGCCAGCCTTCCACGATGGAGAGCAGCATGTGGGGATTGTGACAGGGTGATCGATGATCATGGATTGAGATGATTTCTGATGTATAACATACCAATAGGTGTATACCTTGGTATGGTGATCTCGTTGATAGATGGTTGCCAGGATGGTATGTTGTCGAGGACGACAATGACTTTAGGTGGAGGAGGATGTAACGACCTGCAGCTCCGCCCGAAGTGCGACCACGGAGGGCGCGTGATTGAGGTTGAATAAAGTGCGACTGCGGTTAGTGTGCGAGCTTCCTTGGGTGTGCGATGTTGAGATATGCGCATATGAGGAGGGCAAGCTACTTATATGTGTAGTGGCATGGATTTAACCTTAGGGAGGCCGACCTACATTAGTAACGGAGCCGACGTGATAGTTATGGCGTTTGCGATGAAGTGTGGGTGTTGGGCAGGTCTACTGGGCAAGCCAGGACCATGCCCTACACTTGGTATATATGGAAGTGCGTTGGAGGCATTTCTACTATCGATCATTCATCGATCGTCTTCTCTAGACGTAGTACTTGGACGCATTGCGAAGGCAGGGGTGGAAGTGCGAGTTGGAGGAGTCGTCGTGCAGGGCTGCACGACGGGTGACCCGGGCAGGCGCTCGTGCAGAGCTGCACGACGGGCGACCCGGGTGAGGGCGTTCATGTAGGGCTACACGACGGGCGACCTGGCGGGCATGTGGGTGACCGTGAGGGCGTCCGGTTGGACGTGCACGACGGGCAGCCGAGTGAGGGCGTCTATGCAGGCGTGCACGACGGGCAGCCCTAGTAGGGTGTCCGCCGAACGAAGAGTTGGTCCACATGGTGAGGGCGTGCGGACGGGCGGTCGGGTGTGGGCACGCTATGCACGACGGTGTGGTGGAGACGAAGGTTGGAACCGGAGGTCGTAGAGTTGGGCAGGCGGTACTACGTGTTGTTTCACACGATTTGGGCAGTTGCCAAGGGTTGGCAAGTGGGACTGTGTGTGGGCAGGTGTACACGGTTTGGGCGTCTATGGACCAAACGAAGTGCGAGCCGGGGAAGACGTGCGACAAGGCGAACGACGGGTTGGTGGGTCGTGCAGCGACCGTGCAGAGGTGCCGATGAGCTGGGCAACCGAGTTTGCCAAAGTTGGAAATTTGGCTAAGTGTAAATTTGGGGTTCCCTAAGGACATAGCCTATACTTTGTAAAAGTGAAGATTGTATAATATATTGATATTGGGCAAACTCATATTGCAGGGAGTTGCCCCTCCCTTTATACTGTTGTGCATTTCTCTTGTATAATGTTGTTGATAATGAATGTGTATGGGTGTTCATTAGTATAAAGGCACATTAATAATACTTGGTAACGAAAATAAAACTAAGTATGGATTGTTAAGGCATAGTCTACAATCGTAAGTATTGGTGAAAAGAAAAGGGTTGGTAGTGCCGCACCTCGCCTAGCATGGTTGGAAGACTACTGTAGGCCTGGGGGCGTGACAGGTGATGTCGCTATCATATAAGGAAAATGCCCTCATGCAGGAGTGGCTCCAAGAGATGTTCTACTACAGGAAATCTCAGTAAAAAAGGACTCCTATCAGTATAATGTTGTTGATAATGAATGTGTATGGGCGTTCATTGGTATAAAGGCACATTAATAATACTTGGTAAAAAAAAATAAAACTAAGTATGGATTGTTAATGCGTAGTCTACAATCGTAAGTATTGGTGAAAAGAAAACGGTTGGTAGTGCCGCACCTCGCCTAGCGTGGTTGGAAGACTACCATAGGCCTGGGGGCGTGACAAGTAATGTCGCTATCATATAAGGAAAATGCCCTCATGCAGGAGTGGCTCCAAGAGATGTTCTACTACAGGAACTCTCATTAAAAAAGGACTCCTATCAGTATGACATAAACTCATGCATGGTGATCATGAGCATCCTGCCAACATGGCATAAAAGGGATCACAATGCAAACATACATGGCGACAACATGAGTATCCCATCAACATACAACAAAGGGATCTCAAATAAAACATGACGAATCGTGACAAAAAGTGCATCACACAGATGATTATGCATCACATCAAGCAGGAATCATGGAAATAAGTAAGAAACAAGATCCCACATCAAACCTCAAATAAGGATCTGTGCGGCGCAATGCATAGCAAAATAATTACATTACCACACTGCATATACCTCACATCCAGGGGCCATCTGAAGAAGGATGTCAAGCTGCTAAGCCGGTCTCATGTTGAATCTTGCAGTGTTGAATCTCATGGAAATGGTTACTCACACATGAACGCTGACACCTGCACTCCACTTACAAAAGTGGTGTAAAATTGAAAGGATCAAATGGAAAATCTGAATGCACCATCATATTTGTGGCGTCGAATAGTGTAAAATAGATTATCAATTTTTTGAATTATGAGAAAGTGAGAATCTGGGGCTCAAGGAATCTTTTATATTCCCCCTAGATTCCTCAAAGATTCCCTCCTCCGAGTCGTCTGCAACTCGGCTGCTCAGATCAGGAAACTGACTACACCATCGAGTTCATGTCTCTGAGAGGTGTAAGATCAACATAAATTTTGTCCAATTTGGACACTGCAAAAATTTCACCTTCTTAGAAATTTTGCTCAGTGATGGTTCCCCCTGCATAAAAATTAATTAAAAATTAACTCTGCGTTGTTTTCCCTGTCCGCTCCTGATTACTCCATCTACCTAGGTGCACTATGCAAATGAGGTTTATATCAATTCCCGAGCAAATTAACGAAGGAAATCAGTTTGGCGGATTGGTTAGGATTCTGCATTAGGTGGAGGAGGTCGAGTGGTCAAACCTCGCCCCCTCCATGGTTTATCATTTTCTACTTTTAACATAAACTACATGTTAGATATCATTTTTGGGATTCAACTACATATATTTAAATGGGGGTCGGTCCGCATTGGGCGGCCCACCCCATGCCTCCCACACTTAAAAATGGCACATTGATTGTTTGGGGGGGCGTTGTGTTTTGGTGGTACGTTCAACGTGGTTCATGGGGCTACTCGGTGGGGGCCGGCCCACGTGGTCCGAGCGGGTTCAATCCCACCAGCCCTGCATTAAATCATGGTACATTGATATGGTGTATGATGGGTGGGCATGGGGTGGTGGGGGTGGTGGCCCAGCACCTCCTTTTTTTATATATTTTTTTAAATTTTTAATAATAATAAGGTAATTTTGGAAATCCGGATTTTTGACCGAAGGAGTCATTTTAACGAGGTGAAAATTTCGCCCAGAATCTAGCCGAAGTTGGCTGGATTCCATCCACCAGAAAAAGCCCAAATTGTGTCTCCATTAACTTGCCGAGTCAGCAAAAGTCAACCAAAACTTTGACTGCCTCTATCTTCCTCATTCGGACTCGGATTGACAAACCATTCACACCGCCACGATCACAAAGACATGATGTTTAACATGAACTTGGTTTGAGCATAATCCAAACACTTTGATTTTTGAGCTTTCATAAGCCCTCTTTGTCCTGTGTGTGTCTCTGGAGCCACCTAGATCAATTCTCCCCACTGAGGAGCTTTTGGTCCTCCAAAAGCATGAAAAACAATCTGTAACTTTTTTATACCTTGTCTGCATCACAAGTGTCCTGAAAGGCCTTGCTTCCATCTCCTTCACCTTTGTTCTTTGGAGCCTTAAGTGATGAGCCGACACCTGCAACCTCTACAACCTATAGTACATTCTTTTGCAAATTACATGCCTTTTATGATCAACTAATGACCCCAAGCATCCCACACTTGCCAGGAATTTATAACACATACTTGGTGGTCAAGTTTACATCAAAATGGAAAAAATATCCCAACTACGAAAACATGGCCAACATATCATTGTTGCTCCAACAAGTGATGGAAAACACATCATCACTATAACACATGATTTACAACAATAAGGTAAAACGCTAATTTTGCTTTGACAAGTGATGGAAACATGACATCACTTTCACGGTTTATCATGCAACTCAAAATAAGACCAGACATCATTGTTGCTAAACAAGAGATGGAAAACACATCATCACTTTTACATTTTAAAATGCAACAAATGATTTACAAAAGCACGAGCAGGAAATGCTAACATATCTAGAAACCATTTTTCACTTATTAAGGTGAATGGGTTGCCTCACTGTGGTGGTTTTTCTTGTCGAACAACTGCTTCACCTGGTTCCTGCACTAACACTTTGTCTTTAAGGTGCTACTCTGGATGGAGCCTCCAACAAGTGGCTCTTTGATGGCCACTTCTATCTCAATGACTACAATACATCTTATTTCTCCAGATTTGCTTAACATGTTTCTTTCCCTAATGTTGAGAGGGTATTTCATGCCTCATCCTTTTGTGTGCTGCCATTATTTTCCAACACCTAGAAGATGTATGGTTATGTAATCCAAAAAAGGTACATGTTTTTCAATTCCATGGTTCACATTCTATTAGAAAATTATATATTAAAGAGAAATGGAACACATAAAATATTGCAGAAATATAAACACAGAAAATGCATAAAACAAGAGAGACACAAATATACATGGTTCACACAGTTTGGGCTACATCCACCCCGAATAGCCAGTCCTTCCTTTTCGTTATCCAACAAAATGAAGAGACACAACCTACAACAGATCCATTGTAATATCCTCAGTTTTCTCTCACAGTCTCACCTCTCTGTTTCTCGCTCGGAGAATACACATCTATTACACAGTCTCAATACAATGCCCTCATACAAAGATATGGGTTGCCTTCTAGGGAAAAAAACCATAAACTAAGCATAAATTCTATCGTCAGATCATCTGCCTAATGAACAGCCCAGATTGACTAGAAATTACTATACTTTTACAAGGCAATTTTACATTTGTTTTTAGCTTCGGGGTTGCTGCCCCCAAAACCCCCACTGGGGGACCGTTGGCCCCCAAACCCCCAAACCGGGGGGGATTAGCCCCCCCCAGACCCTCGCAGAGGGGACAAAACCCCCTCATGCCCCCCCACCCCGCGTGTCGCGTTGTACAATCTTCCTGGGGTATACATCTGGATGAAACAAAGATCTCTAAATAATCATGCTCCACATCCAACACGTTCATCTCTAACGACATGATTATAATCGAAATGAACATTTGAATGTCAAGAGTGGTTATAACTTTCCTTGCCGTCTCTGGTGTAAGTATGGTGATGAGAGCTGGCCTCAGCCCTTTCCTTGCAATGGAAACTGCCATGGGATGATGGGGATGTGTTCCCATCATTCTCTTTTCTCAATGATTTTGATGATGTCTCGAAAGCATATGACACCTTCGAGCATTCTCCTTTGGTGTATCTCAAGCCTGCAAATTGAGGTCTCTGCACACCTCCAATGGTTGAGTTATGCCTTGGTTATTAACACGAATTTTTCCTTCCTCCTCGCACCTCATCCTTGTAAGGAGCCTTATGTTTGTCCATGTAATTGGGATCTCCAAATCTCCAACAGAAATCATATTATCTGAAGACGAAACCAAAAGGAAATCAACATATTTTACCTCCTCTTTCGATTTGGAAAGAACTGATGAGGGTTGCTCATCATCTGTTGTTGGTTTGCTAGCTGTCTCGATGTATTCCCCAACTTCCTTTCTAACATACTCAAGTCCTACCTGACGAGGTAATTCTTTGACTTTGATGGGGTTAACAATGCCTTGGCCATTAATGCCTAAGCCTTTTCCTTCATACCCCATTTTCTTCAACAATTTGGAGCCAATTCATATGGTATGATTTTCAAAAACAATGAAATCATCATCAGGAAACATACATGAAGATGGAGAACTACTTTTTACCTCACATGGGTCATGCTGCAGTTGTTCCAAGGCCTCGTCCTTAGCTTGTAGTTGTTGTAGAAAACTATGTTTTTCCTCTTTCTCTTCATGTAGAAGAGTCTTCAATTCATCATTCTCTATTTGAAGATTATCTTTGTTGTGCTTTAGTTCTTCCAGGTCCTCTTTCGTGGCTCGCAACTGAATCTGCAATCGCTCAGTTTCTTTTGTCTCTTTCTGTAGAGTTTCATACATTATTTCCACCTTTTCGGAAATTTTGAGCATGGTCCCCTACATCGCCTTTTCATCCTCTATCGCTGCACATTCCATTGTTCATGCTGCAATTCACATCAACGCAAAGACCGCTCTTATACCACTTGATCCAGGTCCGGGTGTGACAAAGGACCCTTCCAAGACCTTTTACTTTCATGATGTGTTAAATTGCATTTTTTAAAAGAACATTAATGAATACATCTGCATGCTGTAAAGAGAGGAACATGATAATCATCTAAAAATAAAAACATAAGTCGTTGATAATGGAATTCATCCAGGAGGGACTACATCTTTGGTCCCCCAGTGTCAAGATGGTGTAGGCTGCTACATTAAGTGCTGTCAATAGTGATGATGTACATAAGAGGTGATGTCGCTATCATACAAGGAAGATTCTCTCACACAGGAGTGGCTTCAAGAGATGTTCCGCTACAGGAACTCTCAGTCAAAAAGGACTCTTATTAGTGTGACGTAAACTCATGCATGATGATCATGAGCATCCCACCAACATGGCATAAAAGGGATCTCAATGCGAACATACATGGAAACAACATGAGTATCCCATAAACATACAACAAAGGGATCTCATATAAAACATGACGAATCATGACAACAAGTACATCACACAAATGATTCCACTTCACATCAAGAAGGAATCATGTAAATAAGTAAGAAACAAGATCCCACATCAAACCATGGGCTGTAAGGGTGAAAATAATGTCACTAGTAGGGGAAATGATGGCTCTTTGGGTAGGGACATAACATGCTTGACATCTTCTGGTAAATTCTGGGGCTAGGAATGTCAAGGGGGAAATATAATGGGGGAGGTTGGACTCCTAGAGACCAATTTTATTGATTTTTTCTATGTGCTTATCCTCTATGGAGCAATTCAATTCCAAAAAATCGCAATCACACCGAGTTTCATTTATCTTGTAATCCCTATCAGCTAAAGGTATATGATATAAATCTATAGAAGGGGGAATTATCTTGAGTCTTATTCTTAGGAGGCATTACTGTAAAAATATGTGAATAGGATGAATTTGCAGAGGAGGCTTACCGAGGACAGCAAAATAGTGGACTGCCAGGTGAAAATGGAAGGTAATGTCAATTTCTGTCATAATCTGACTGCAAAATTCCTCTGATAGAGATCGTTGTGGGAAACTGTGAATAACAGAAAAACGACAGTAGTGAAAAGGGGTGAGAATGACAGGCTAAGAAGATTTTAAACGTTGAGAATAGTCCTGTTAAGAATGGCTTGGGACCGTTAGTCTTAACGATTACTCGGGAGAAAATCGAATTAAATGGAGAACAGTCATTTTGGTCGGGAACACATTTAATTGGTTCAATGATCATGCCATGTGGCGGGCAGAGAGTGGTGGAGGACAATTGGTGGGGTGTAGAAGGATGGATGAAGGAATGTGGTTTCCAGAGGCGGTAGCAGGCAATTAACAGTTTTAGTTTTTGGGGGGGGAGGGTACGAAATCAAAATGTAAAGGATGGGGCTCGACGGTGAAAACTACTTTCCGGAGCCCCCTGGCGATAAAGACAAAATGGAGAGGAGGGGCGAAAAAGGATAAAGGCCATGGATGAAGTGTGAGAGTGGATCCCAAGGGTGCTGAGTGGGGTGTACTTTATCCTTAATATGACAAAAAAATCTTTGTTCGCTTGCGCTTTTGATATTTTCTTTCCTGACTTAGGATAAGGGAAAATGAAACAAATGAAAAATGTCAACCATAGCGCACATATTTTCCCTTTTGGACTTAGGATAAAGGATAAATAATGAAACATATACAATAATTTATCCCATCATACATATTATGGCCTTTTGATGATATTCTCAAAACTTAGGATAAAATTTACATAAGCAAATATTTACCAAATCCCCTAATCTTCCTACCCTTAGCTAAACTATCATTTTTATTTTTGTCTCTAGGGTGTATTTAGACTAGCAAACCCATTTTTATTTTCTTTTATACAGAATGAAAAACTACCTAACCTATCCCTTATTTCTGGACCTATTGATCCAGGTTAAACAGTTGGATCAATATCATTTTCTACTTAACTAATGATTTACCCAAATTAAACTTTTGGGTAAATATTTATTCTCTATCTTAATTTACAGAAATTTAAAGGAGTTTAATCATGATTACACTGTATGATTAAACTAAAAACTAGTAATTGTGGCATTTTGAACAAGCTACACATAAATTTTTATTTTCAGTAATGAAGCAAAACTATCTATGAGTAGTGGCATTTAGACTTGCAACACTTCCAGTATTATTTATTTTTTGTTTTTCTTTCTTTTGGTGGGGTTCAATCTTTTCTTCTTTTTCAATATTCTTCTTTTTTTCTCTTTTTCACACCCTCTTTTCATTTTTTAATTTTTTGTTTTCTTTTTATTTGGAAATCATTGGCAGATTGAGAAGTATTTACAAAATAAGATTCTTGAGATACAATACTCAATTATGTTGAGATCCTATAAATTATAGGACCCTAACAGTGGCTCCAGCCAGGGATGGTACTCTCCCTGTGAGGTGCCAAGAACATGTGATCAATAGCCTTGAGTGTCTTATTTCACCAATATATACCTATGATTTCTTTGTTACAGTGCTTATGTTAACTCATCAATAGAAGCTCAGGGCCTTCTTTGTGGGCTTCAACTTCTGTTAATAGGTCACCTGATCCAAACAATAAGGACAATGATATTTACAATGATAAATCTTAGGAAAACTTCTATTGCTCAAAGAAAAAGTGTTTGAGCATCCTGCCATTGACAGGTCGACCAGGTAATTATGTCCCATCTAAATTTATGATAAACAATGCATTATTCCCTCTGAAAGCATAAATGACTTAAGGTCCCATCCATAAATTGTCAAATTTTACATGCTTCCCTTTGTCTTCTCTTCTAGAACCCCACATTAAGACTTTATCACCCAAGGTGAAATCATTTGCTTTTTTCCTTCTGTCGAAAAATTTCTTGATATTCTCATGGATGACTTGAGCCTTGTTATAAACTTCTTCCCTGGATTGCTGCAACTGGATTGTATCATCAATTCTCCTTTGAATGTCATTTGGCTTATCCTGTAATTCCTAAATTAACTTCATGACTAGAACTCCCAAAGAGTATGGAAAAACAACATCCATTCCATAAACCAATTGGTATGGTGACATGCCAACGGATTTCTTTGTGGTGAGCCTATCAAGCTAAAGTGAATTTATGAGCTTGTTGTGCCATGAATTTTTGTTGTTTGCTAACATATTGTTGATGACGCTAGACATGCCAACATATTAAGGGGATATTCCCAGTAAGAATCCCCAATTATACCTCAGACCATTTGGTCTAGGAGTCCCAGTAGTGGTTCGTAAGGTAATTCCTTGACTGTGATGTCGCATAGAGGCAAGTAAGATAACTTTGTTAGTAGCAAGGGTGTGACCACTACAATGAGTCAAGGAAGGTGAATGAGAGGTTTTAACACATGGGAGGGTGAGATGAGTGTGCCCCTTAGCAACTTGTAGTAGTACTCAGCTGAGAAGGAAACACACGAGCAAAGATGCATCACAAGCTGGAAAGCACATCATTCGACAATCCAAAGTGATGGTTAAACCGATAGCACATCTGCAAAAAGATTCATATACTTGCATACGAAGTAGTTCATACACAAATACGTAAGATATGTAGAAAATCTTCTGTAGGTAAACCCGATAATGCAATATAAATCAAAGTAGAATACTATAACCTACTTCTACTATCAATTTGCAGAAGCTTAAAGATCAAGCTGAATAATACAACAAGAAGAAGAAGAATCAATGCACAATACACATGAAAATACTTTGGGGAAAGCCTCAGTTAAAAAACCCACTATCTGTAATATCATACAAGGTGGAAATACATAGGAATTATACAAAGCCTTAACTCTCACAGCTAGCCAGCTCTCAGTACAATCCTCAAAGATGCTCATAGGAAATCCTGGCATCTCACAAGCCTTCCTCTCTTCCCTCCAAGCTTCTGTTTTCTTATGTTGTTCCTAGTGGATGATTCTCACCTCACCAAGTGGAACACTGCTCTCACACACTGTCAGAATTACGCAATCTTCAAGGAATTATTCCTTTTGCATGCATGAGTTTTCTTTATAAGAAAACACATGCAACTGATAGTACACTATCCTTACCTTTAATATCAACTGGGTCTTTCTCATAATAGACATACATGTATTTCTGATGAGGGAATCTTCAGTTAACTATAGCACACTAGTTGAGTGCATGCATGCATCAACTAACTGTTAACTCTCTATTAGTTCCTCAAATAGTTTGGAACTAATTTAACTAGACTTAACTTAGTAAACTGAGTTAATTAATTACAACTCAAATATAACTCAATTTTATCTCCTTAATTTAAGGGATAACTATTGCATGACTTCAAAAATACTTCTAACTTGAATTTCTCCAACTAATTAAGTCAAAATAACTTTATTAATTATTTCCAAGTAGCTGTTAAGACTAAATTCAATTTTAATTCACAATTTAATCCAAGGACAAATTAAATTGGAATTTTTGGATTCTCTTGTTACTATTTTCAACACTCCCTCTCAACAAGAAAGGAATTCAACTCGATCCTCATCGTGCACCTTTGGAATGGTATGCATGGAACACTTCTCTCTAGTGTTGTTTCTTCAGCAACTCCAAAAACAAAAACAAAAAACATCCAACCTGAATCAGTATGATGCATCTGTCATGAAAGTCTCTGACTGATATTGCCTCTGTCAATTGAAAACTTTGTGCTTCTACTTATTCTGCCTTTCTGAACTGTTGTCAATCCTTCTCTGCGCTCTTCAGTATCTGACTACTCTAGCCTCTGTCACTTTTATCTCTGACTGCATCAATCCCACTAATTCCTCTCGCTACTATGTACTTTGGGCTCCAGTAGAAAGGTATGATCCATGAGATAAAACCTCTCAATGGACCCTGCCCAATTTTAGCCTTCATGGGACTATCACTTCACATTGCCCCAACTCACACCTGGAGGTATGGCTGCATGTGATCCCCCTGCTCACTTGGACGGAAATTCCACCCTAATGGAGGTATCTGCATGAGTGGATCTCTTCACTCAGTCTCCTCTCTGCTTCTCCAATTGTGGCTCCTCCACAATTGTCTGAGACTTCTTCTAAGGCTACATGTTGAGAGGTAATCTACTCTCCCTCTCAACCACCAAGTCTCTAACATTTTCCTTGCTCCTCAAGGCTTTGCATGCATCTTGAAACTTAATAGAATACATGTTCTTAACCCATGAACTGATCTGTTTCACCTGTCTCGTGGTGGTGTGTCTAAGGGAAACCTTTCCATTACTAAAAAACACATCAAAGCCACGATCTTCCAATACCACGACTAAAAAAAGATTCTTATTCAGTCTAAGCACATACTTCACAGCTGTCAAGGTGATAGGATCTCCATGCTCCCTCTGAAAAGCAATTGTACCCACTCCTAAAGCACTATACCTTTCATCGTCACCCATCTCTATGCGCATCTTGAGGTCTTTCTTCTCCAAGGTACTGAGTAAACTTTTATCACCGGTCATGTGGAATGAGGCTCCACTGTCAAGATACCAAACACAACCCATCATTGATGACACCATGCATGTGACGAGGGTAAAGTCCATTTCGAACTGAGAGGCTAATGCCTCACCTTCCGATCCTTTCGAGGATCCATTCTTGGAATTCTTCGATGGGCAATTAGTTGCATAATGTCCCATCTCGTGAAAATTAAAGCATCTCACTTTAGATTTGTCACCCTTCTTCCCTCCATGAGAAGAATTCGATTTGGAATGGGAAGCCTTCCCCTTCCCTTTCCATGCCTTACTTTCTAAGGCCATATTTTCTTCATCATAATCCTTGGATGAAGAACCATCTCGTGTGCTCCTCTTGATCTCCTCTTGCATGAGATCTGACAGCAATTGTTCCCAATCTGGTATTTTCTCCCTTCCATTCATAGAGTCCTAGTAGATATTCCAACTCTTTGGAAGGATAAGGAGAGTGAAGCTCACCATATCATCATCGGCAGTAGTTATTCATATATGTGGTGAGCTTGTTCATATATGTGGAAATAGTATCACCCTTCTCCATCTTGATTCTTCGAAGATTATCCTTGAGCACCAATTTCCTCTGGTCACTACTATTCTAGTAGAGGTCCTTCAATGTCTTCCACACTGAAAATGGAGTATCCTTCCCATGGAGACTCAAGACGATATGGTCTCGAACTCCCTTAAGGATGATCTATCTCGCTTTCGCCACACACTTCTTCCACTCACCCAACTCTTGTGCATTAGTTGAAGCTAGCTTTTGGATTTCTTGATCAATGAAATGCTTCAAGCCATTGTCTTCTAATATAGCCTCCATTCTATCTTTCCATGCTATGTAATTTGAGATGCCTTCCAAGGCATACTTGAGTCTCAAGCCATACAATGCCATTGCCCAACCTTGAAGTATGATAAGAATTCGATTGGCACCTGCAACCCTGAACCTCAAACTTCGAATTCTCTTCTCAGTATATGTTCACAACTTTGATAAACTTGGCTCTGATACCATGTAGAAATTCTGCAAATTCTCTACAAACTTGCCTCTAATACCATGTAGAACATCTATTGTAGATTAACCCGATAATGCAATATGAATCAAAGCAAAATACTATAACCTACTTCTACTATCAATTTGCGGAAGCTTAAAGAAAGAGCTGAACAATATAACCAGAAGAAGAAGAATCAATGCACAATATACATGAAAATACTTCGGGGAAACCCTCAGCTAAAAACCCAACTATCTGTATTATCATACAAGGTTGAAATACATAGGAATTATACAAAGCCTTAGCTCTCACAACTAGCCAACTCTCAATACAATCCTCACAGATGCTCACAGGCAATCCTAGCTTCTCACAAGCCTTCCTCTTTACCCTCCAAGCTCCTATTTCCTTGTGTTGTTCCTAGTGGATGATTCTCACCTCACCAAGTGGAACACTGATCTCACACACTGTTAGAACTGTGCAATTCTCAAGGAAATATTCCTTCAGCATACATGAGTTTTCTTTATAAGAAAATACATGCAACAGATAGTACATTGTCCTTGTCTTTAATATCAACTGGATCTTTCTCAGAATAGACATGCATGAGTTTTTGATGAGGGAATCTTCAATTAACTAGAGTACACTAGTTGAGTGCATGCATGCATCAAATGAATGTTAACTCTCTATTAGTTCCTCAAATAGTTTGGAACTAATTTAACTGGACTTAACTCAATAAACTAAGTTAACTAATTACAACTCAAATATAACTCAATCTTATCTCCTTAATTTAAGGCTTATCTCCTTGGTTTAAAGGATAACTCTTGCATGACTTCAGAAAGACTTCTAACTTGAATTTCTCCAACTAATTAAGTAAAAATAACTTAATTAATTATTTCCAAGTAGCTGTTAAGACTAAATTCGATTTTAATTCACAACTTAATTCAAGGATAAATTAAATTGGAATTTCTAGATTCTATCTTTATCATTTCTTGTTGTTATTTTCAACAATATAAACAACATACATTGCTATGCAACTGGAGCAGTCCAACTACAATAACAACATATGCATGAAAATGTGCTAGCTCTTATTATATAAATAAGTGTAAGTCCCAATCATACAATACATCCATGTAAACCTACTAGCCCCAATAGTGAAGCATTACATCCACATCCGCCTGGTGCTCCAAAGAGATGCACTAGCTTCGTGCAGTGGAGAAGCCAAGGTGTGTTACAATGCTATCCAAGCTTTCTTCAAGATAGTTTTATCATAAGCTTGGCTGACCAAAAGCCCTTACAATTAGTTATGAGGGACTATATATAGCAAAGGGTGGGGTGACCCTTGACATTCCCCTTTGTGACAGTTCAACTACCCTCATGACTCTTCACCTACTCTATGACTATTACATCCAACTATTGACACTTGACTTACACTTGACATGACTCAAGATTACAATGGACATGTACTCATGTGAGACAAAATGGCTTGAGCAAGCCATGAAAGACATCATTAACACTCGGTCCATTGTGATGAGATCAACTCTTTGACATGCTTGTGATGGTGAAGGTGACAAGTTGATGCCAAGCTTGGTCATCCGTGATGGTGTATGCACCCCATGGTAATATCTTGTTGAAGTGAACTCCTGCCTCTGTTGTATCTAGTGCATTGGTTCAGTTCCTTCATCCAACTCGTTTGCGAACATGTGCATGGTCTTCTTGGGTGCGGCTGAACCGGTAACACATTGATGCATAGTGTCCATGTTGATCTTCAAGTTTGTGCTGGTGGTCATGCACATCAACTTGCCGAAGTACATGTTCAGCTCCATTTGGACTTGCCTCTTCTCTTCACCTTGGTGGGTGTGTTGAATGGGTTGGATGGCATGCGTGTGCACAATGAGATGCATTTTGTTGAATCCCTTGCATGTGATCAACAACACTGCTCACCATGTCTACTGCATGTCAGCTACTAGGATGGATCTTTAACTTGTACGGGCGCAGTTTCATCTGTGAGTGCATGTTGCGCCCACTATTGTTCATCTTCTTGTTGCAAATCATTTGTCTGTCTGTGCAACTTCATGTTCTTTTTGAGTTGTTTTTTCATCACATGCAACTCCTTCTTTCTTTCGTTCCCTATCTTCACGCGATCTTCATATCGCGCCGTCACCTCATAGCTTGAGTCTCCAAAGTTGCTTTCATTATTAGTGGATCTGCTTGAGCTTGCAACTTTGTTCCGCCTTTATGTTGTCAACAACCTTACTCTTCTATTCATTGCATTCGGTATGTTGTCATCAGCTATTGTTCAAGATGATGCTTGTTGTGATGTTGCTTCTGTCATATCTTAATGTCCTTGTCTACGAACAACTTGATATCTCTGTGAGTAGGAAAGCTCATAGACACTTGATCGACTACATCCCCAAGTGTGCTCTGAATGATGTCTTTATCTCTGCTCTCCTAGAAACCATTGTACCTATACTGTTGAGAGGTAGATGAACACCTGCAATACCTGGAGACATGGAAACACTCATGGAAAGCAATCTATTAGTCGAAAACCAAAATGAACTTGAGAACTGACTTGGAACATACCTGTGCGACTGGTCATGAAGGTTGAGCAATTTCAGCTGGGAGTTCAGGAGAATGACTGCCAAGATAGTGTAAGGCACAGTCTCGGCTGCTGGGAGACTGACTAACTACTAGAACTGCACAATGCTCAGTCCAACCTAACTGCTGACTATTGGAATTGCGTAATGTGCAATTTCAGTTGGCAATGACTGCTGGCTCAGTGACTGCATTGAGCAATTTTCTAGGCCAGCAGTCACTGTCCCTCGGGATTGGGCACAACAAGCCTAGGGAATAGCTGCTAGGAAGAAATGCACATTTCCTGAGAGAAAGACAGAGCCTTCTCTCTCAGGATTTCACAATTGTGTCTTAGTGAGGCTGCAGTGTCCGGACCAAGGTTGCCCAGACTCGCCGAAGGACAACTGAAAGTGAATGTGAGTGTGAATGCATGGTGATACTAAGTGTAAGCATAAGTAAATGATCATGCATGAAAACGACGAATGACCGATTCATAAAACGGAACAACATGCATGTGGGTGAGGCGAGTTGCCGAATCGGTGACCGTTCGTGAAAAACAGTTTCGTGCATGCGACAATAGTGTGATAGCAACGAAAACTAAAACAATGCTAGGACAA
>APFE031580758.1:0-12398 GCA_000404065.3 Pinus taeda
AATAAGTTTTCTAATGGCTCAGTATGTTATGAATGTTTCCAGTTATTCCATATGTTGTTCATATTTCCTGTCTCTCATGTTTTCTCTGTGTTCAAAACTCTAGACAGTAAAGAAAAAGAATAGCTCCAGGATTTAGTTATTCACTACCCTGAGCTCAATCTGAACTGCCTCGTATGTTTTTCTTCTTCTAAACGTTTAAAGTGTAATTCTTGAATGCTACCTTTAAACCAACCCATGACTGTGCATTGTTGTTTTAAGAATTCAAGTGATTGCTCTTAGATGACATGCCTTTTCCACAAATATACGACCTAAAGTAACGAAATCTTCATTGTTCATTACTAGTTGTATATGTATCACAATCAAAATTTCACATTTTGTCCCATGAAATGCACACAGGCCCTAGCTTTTTCCCCTCACCTGAATCAAGATTTCAAGAGAAACACTCCTAGACCCCATTGCCCAATGGATTAATCATCTGTTGATATATTTCAGAAAAAACAGAAACATCCTCCCAACCAAATACACAAAAACAACCCAAAAACTCAACTCACAACTAGCCTAAGATCCTCACTGAAAGCAGTGATAAAACCACATAGAGAGAGCCCTCTCTGACTGCTGGTAGGCTAGGACCGGCAGTCCAAAGCCTGGTTAGTGGTTACCCCGGCCGTATCCTCTTGGGAGTCACAGAGGACAACCTGGGTGTTAACACCTGCTCTCAAAATTTTATTTGCCGTCGTCTTCCAAAACATGTGACCTCCACAGTCTCCCTTGTGAAAATCATCCATGACCTATTTTGCTTCTTCCTCAACCAAACAATTCAACAACATACCTCCGAGATCTTTCCAATACAATGCATTATGCATAATACAAAATTTGGTAGCCTTTAATTTCAGAGTTCTACTTTTGTTTTTAGCCATCCCCGATGGTGGTGAAAGGTGTTGGAGCACATATAAAACATCTGAATACTAAGGAGAATAGATAAAAATTTCAGATACCTGAACGAGTGAGTTGTCTTCATCTTCTTCCGACATGGCAGCAATCAATTTTATGTCCAAGGCATGCAAATTAGACTCCGCCATCAATTTTGCTAGACCTTGCCCCTGCTGAGCTTTGTTGGCTTTATCTCCAAATCATATTCTAACAAAGCTACGATCCATTTGCTTCATCTCCCTTCCGGATCTGTCTGTACCAAAAAATCTTTGACGGCTGCGTTAAGGACATAAGCAAGAATATGAGAATGAAGAATATATACTCAGAAATCTTTCAAAGCTTTCACCAAGGCAAGAGCTTGCTTCTCAATAATATTATATTTTAAGGATACATCTCTTATTGTCCTGTTGAAAAAGGCAATTGGCTTCTCAAGCTGATCTCTTTTCTGCATTAAGACCGCTGCCATAGTATGCTTTGAAGCGAATGAAAATAAAATGAAATCTTGGGAATAAGCTGGGCTGATCAAAATCGGAGCTGAAGAAAGAGCCAACTTTACCAAATTGAAAGACTTAATGGCTTCTTCGGCCCACTTTACCACACTATCTTTCTTCAACATGTTTGTAATTTCCCTCAAATGTTCAGCTAGATTTGGCACAAAATGACGTAAGAAGTTCATCTTACCGTTGAATGCTTGGATCTCCTTTTTACTACAAGGAAAATCAATTTTCTGAATAGCTTCCGCTTGAGCAGGATCGATGCGGATGCCCTCCTTGGATATGATGTGACCGAGAAGCTTCCCTTCACCCATGGAAAACAAGCTCTTTTTGGGATTAAGAGATATGCCATACTTTCTACACAGCTGAAAAACAATCTTCAAATGATAAAGATGCTCCTCATCTAAATTGGAAAAAATTGTCAAATCATCAAGATAAACAACTAAAAATACATCTTCCTCATTTGCAAAGGTGATATCCATAGCTCGCTGAAAAGTTGCACCAACATTCTTTAAACCGAATGGCATCTTGGCATAATGGAAAGTCCCCCACGGAGTGGTGAAAGCTATTTTGTCCCTATCATCCTCATGGACCAAAATTTGATTGTAGCTAGAATACCCATTAAGTAGCGACAGACGAGATGCCCCAACCACTCTTTGGAGTATATGGTCCATCTTTGGCAATGGATAATTATCTTTCAAGGACACCTTATTCAGATTTCTGAAATCAATGCATAATCTAATTTCACCTGTCGTCTTCCACATGGGCACCAAATTGGAAATGCATTTTGAAAATCTTATTGGAACGATTATACCAGCCTTGTATAATTGGTTCACCTCCTTCTCTATTGATGGCAACAACTTTGCATTGATCCTTCTCAACTTTTGGCGAAATGGCTTCTGGTTTGGCTTGATTGGAATGTTGTGCTGAATTATACTTTTATTGTACTCCTTCAAATTTGTATAGTCCCATGCAAATACATCAGTAAATGAAGACAATAGACTAATGTACTTTGCCTTTACCTGAGGAGATAAGGCCTTTGACAACTTCACCATCTTTGGATTTTTTGCTGTTCTAATATTCACATCTTCAACTCCCTTTTCAGTCGGCATCAAACTTGGCTTCCAGGCTACATCATCTTGGTCAAATAATTCCTCTAAAGGTATAAGGCCTTTAGGGATGACATTGTCCTTCAGCTGCAAAACTTCCATCTGATTTACTTCTAAGTTTGGTTCACCATTATCTTGCTCACCATCTAAAGAAGTATCTTGATAGTTGCCTTCATTTCGCAAGAATTCTTCAATCTCTTTGTCATCCTGAACACCTACCAATATCTTTGATTATTAGGGATAGTTGGGCGATGTTTCACATGAATTTCAAACTTATTATTTGAATTCATCGAAATCTTCAAGTTACTTGCTACTGTAGCAAGGGAATTTGCAATAACATTTTATACACGAGGAACACATGTCAAAGTATAATATGGAAACAACCTCCAAATGTCTAAAACCAAATTACAGTAAGCCCTCATTCGAGGATGTTTGGCTTGGTATTCTCCCTTGACTTGCATGATTACTAATTCGGAGTTGCCATAAACTAAAATACTCTTTGCATTCAACTTTTTGAGGATTTTCAAGCATGCAATTAGTGCCTCATATTCTGCTTCATTATTGGAACAGTCAAAAGCCAGCTTATATGAACAAACTCTTACATTACTCGAGACTTTATTTGAGAAAACAGGGCTGTGTATCCAAATACCAATTTCGGCACCTTCCCTACCTACTGCTCCATCAAAGTCCATAATCCACAAACCAGCTTCTTCGTCCAAGTGCTGGAGTTCTGCCTGCTTTTCTACCTTTGGCTGTTGTTCATCATTTTCTTGTTGTTGGTGAAATGTTGACTGTTTAGCGGTACTATCAAGCGTTTGTCTTTCTTGATCAAGTATAGCTCTGAAATTTTCTGTAATCTCCAATATATCTTCAACTTCAACTAATTGATTATTTACATCATTGAAACCATTATCGAAATAAAGAACAAAAGATCCTAAATCTGTATGTACATAATTAATTGGATGATTTAAAGGTTTCTCCTTGCTCGTGATCATATACTTCATCTTTTTCTCCCTATATAATTTCCTCATCTGACCAAACACGGGAATAGTGGCATAGGAGAAATCTAATTGCAATGTCCCTTTGGGTTTTGCACCCCATGACCTAGATAAAAGCATGCCAAATCTAGGGGGAATGTCGGCCACAACTACATCCATGAGAAAATTCTTCACTCGAATCTAATCCAAAGTTACAACCAGATCTTTAATGAGACCAATACATCTTACTCTACTAGAATCAAAGGAATAAAGATCATGATACTTTTGGGTGATATCCAATCCAAATTTTTCCATAATTTTCTTTGGTATCAGGTTATGAGACACTCCTGAATCAAACATGGTGTTGTGCAGAACATAATCATGCAATATAAGGTTGATGTAAAAAGGAGCTACATCACTATCCTTAGATTGGCCTTCTAATGCCGGACAAAAGATAAGTTTCGGTTGGTCATCTTCCACATTTACCATATAAGACAGAGGATCTATATTCAAAATCTTTGCCACTTGATCTTTATAACTGTTATTCTTCATTAATTTAGTCAAAGGTATTGCCACTTTTAAATGAGCAATTTCATTTTCTAAGCTAAAGGCTGTAGTTTTCTCTACCTCTTTGACTGGAGCATCCTTCTTTTCAGTCTTCTCTTTTGTTGCACTTGGCTAATTTGAATTTTCATTTGCTGATTGCACTTTGTTGGAAGTAGGATCTGCTGGCTCCTTTCCCTTTTCCTGCACATTTGGTGAATCATTCTTTGGTGGTGTTGCTTCTTTCCACTTCTAAATTGGATTGATCGGTACATCCCTACTCCTGAGTGAGTATTGTCTTTGCTGCGATGTCAATGCATTCATGTATCCTCTTTGATATTCATCTGATTCCTCTTCTAGGACTGTTTCATTTGCCAATATAAAATCTTCATATTTTTGTACAGCTGGACTTTCTGAATACTATTCATCTTCGGTGATATAAATTGGCAAACAATATGGTGTAAAAAAGTGATTCTCATCTCCAATTCGAGTCTCATCATCCTCTGATTCAGTGCCATGGACATAGTTCTACTGTAATGGTGTTTTGACTTGCTGTTAAGCTGATGGATCTTGAGCCCTTTGCTTCCATTGCTTGATTCTAAACTGTGGTTGCTGCTGACCACGAAAATTTGGATTCTCTGACCTGTGTCTCAGGCTTATTTGCAATGGTTAATCTATCAAACATCTTCTCAAGCTTACGAAGCACTTGATCTGAGGAGGAAGCTTCTTTCTTTATGGTCACTTTCTCTTACGTCTTTGTCCTAGCTCTCTTAGCTAGCAGATTTGCCTCGACACTTACTGCAATTTTCTACATGTCCTCCAATGTAGCCGGGTCTCTTTCTCTCAATTGATATGCCATGTTAGGATCAAAGCCGTTGAGAAATTTGATCAAAGCCAGCCCCATAAGTGGCTTGATATCAGCTGGAATGGAATTGTAAACAGTATTGAATATAACACAGTAATCCTGGACACTTTCACCAACATTCCTCTTTATGTTTTCATAATCGGAAAGGATTTGGAGTGGATTTTTCTTTACCTCCCAACAATCCAGAAATTGTCTTTGAAGAACCTCCAATGAATTTATTGTTCCAGGAGGCAATGCTCTGAACCACTTTCGCACTTCGCCTCCAAACGTTTGCACAAATAATCTCATAGTCACATTCTTTGCATCAATCTCGTGAAGATCAAAGAAATCACTCATCCTATCAACATGTTGTTGTGTTGTGATACCTTGGGAAGCATCAAACAATGGGATTTTATTTTGATAATCAGCAGGCATAGCATCCAAGTTTTGTGGCAAAACAAGAGGTGCATATCTAGCAGCCATTTCTTGAGGTGGATTTAAAACTGGCCTTGGGGATGTAGGGGGAGTGGGAACAACGATAGCAGTCGATGTGACAAGTGTATGAGGTGTTGAAGGGGATGAAGAAATGTGTGATGCTTGAGGTGTAGAAGGGGTTGATGGGGGTGAAGAGACTACAAATCTCTGATCAAATATGGTGGGCTACACGAGAATAGTGGGAATAAAAGGAGGCTTAGTAGGAATTTCTGAACTAGACACAATAGCGGATGAACCAAGAGTGGCAGATGCAGATTCTAAGAACTCGGGAATATTCGTAGCCACAATTGAATTTTGGAGATTTAGAATATAAGCATCAATTGCTCTATTTTCTCTTTCAGTTTCAAGATATCGCACAAACTCCAGATTCAGAACAGTAGCACCAATTGCATTTTCAGACTTAGTTTCAAACAATGATAGCTCAAAATTTTCATCAAATGGGAGATCTTCAAGATATTCAAAAACAACTGGGCATGAATAAGATCTAAACATATGTATCACCGAACTTTCTTAACGGAGAATTCTTGGAATGAGATTTTGGTTTTCATACATGGGAGGGGGATCAGGATCAGGATTGGGTCTGGTGTATCGTCTGGAAGCGAGTGTGTTGAATTATTCCCAAAAATCAAATTGACATTACAATATTATTAGCCTAATTAATTCTAAACTCGTCATCCAAAAGTCTAGAATTATGTATTGTACTAGGGCAATTTGCAAGTCCAATGTTCAGTTTATAAAACTAAACCAAAGATTGATTGAAGCAACATTCATCTACGTATGCACTCGCAAAGCAAGAGCAGTTCGAAGGCTACCTAGCTAACTTCAGGCTCCTTCTATAGTTTATAAAGCAAAGAACACTAACGAACAAAAAAATTTTTCTTCCCCAATGTGGTCACCACTATGTTAGGGCCTAAATCTACCTCAGGCTGAGAAAGGTAGGTTTAGGGTAACATCAAACCACGCTTAACCTGGTAGTTAGCCCTACTAGGTCAGGAGAGGGCTCTCTCCTTGTCAATCTCAATGAAAATTTATCAAGGAAGGCTTGAGATGACTAATATAAAAAGACTAATTTTAGGCTAGGTATGCTTTCTCAGAGGACTTTGTTTGATTTTAAAGGTTGGTTGCTGGGTCAGATGGGAAATATAGCTTTGGGTTTGGGAAATCAACACAGATTTGCAGAGGTTTCTGTGGGGTGAGGTAGGCAAGTGTTTTAGCACTTTGAAATGAGTATAATGGTGAGTCTAAAGACTGGTGAGGAGCTAGAGAGGGCATGAAATTTTCATGAGTCCTCTTCAAAAAGTAGAAAACATGTAGAACTAAATAAACCCCAAGGTAGAGCATTGAAACACCAATGAATTCCACCTTTCCATCTTTAAACTTGATTCATTTAGTTATGCAGAAAGAGAGAGATGATGGCACACAGAAACATAAGATCAACCGAAATTACAAATAAGAACACAATGCTAAATCACATTACCATAAGAATCCCACAAAATGCTGCAAAACCGTGGTTTATTTCCTAACCAAACTGCAAAAGTGATGTACAAAGTAGCTCAATGCATCCACAAGAGTCCAACCTTGACAAATGACTAAGAAAGTACAATATATAGGCAACAAACCACCCAAGCTAGCTTTTAGGGGTCAAATCCATGCGTCTAGGAGCTGTTTCAACAAGATCTAAAATAGGAACTAAAAAATAGGCAGTGGAACAACTTGCCTCTTAAACTATGGAAACTGATTCATTTAGTTCAAAACCACCTATAACTGATGTATCTACCTCCATGAGTCAATTTTTATCATTTTTACATCATAGTACATGAATTTAGATCATATCACATCATGAATTTAACCATAAGAGAGAAAAAGTCAAACTGGAAGAAAACGAAGGGAAATTTTGAGCAAATAGGCAAAATTGGCACTTTTTCATTCTCTGCATAATGCCATTTTTTCTATGCATAGCGCTATTCCAAGCTGCTTTTGGAAGGCTTCCTGAGGTCCAAATCAGGTGTAAGATAGCTTGTTGGAAAGCTTGGTGAGTCTACTTTCTAGAGGAACTTGAATTTTTTGATTTGGAGTCCATTTGCCCCTCCAAAATTGCAATCTCCCAAGACTACTTCCTGTGTGGCAAAAAAGTGGCAGAGAGGGCATTCTTTGGGTGTTTTTGGCCCTTTTGGAGACCCAAAACTTGTCAAAATTTCCTAGAAATTTCTGAGTATGCATAACCTCTCATGAGGAATCCAAAAATTCAAGGTTTTCTTCAAATGGAGGTCCCCATCAAACTGGAAAAACCTGTTTTTTCCCTGAAAAAATTCAAAAATGCCAAAAAATTCACCAAATTTCTTGAAATTTGGCATGAGTGATCTATGTTAAGTGCTATGCTAGGCCAATGAAGCTTCAGCCAAGATGTTGAGCTTATCTTTCTCTTTCTTTCTCCTCAAAGTTCTCCTTAACTTGGCTTTTAGGCTTCTTATCCTTGTTTTACAAATTTTGTTCCGGGCCAAATACTGATAAGCCATGTGGCGCAACATCTTTTTCTCTTTGTTGGCCTTGTCCAGTAGCTTTTCGAAATGCATTTTTTTCCCTCTCTAACCATGATTCCCTGTCAGCGTCAATTTATTGCTCTAGTGAAGTTAGCTTGACCTTCCTTCTTTTTGCCAATTTTCAGTTTTCCCTTATGTTTTGCAGCTTCATGATTGTTTGTTTGTCCTCCAGTTGCTTGTTTTGTTGCTCAAGGTAATTAATGATTGATTTAGCCCTCTCAATGTTAAGTGATAGGCTTTGGATCTCAGCTTCCTGCTCCTTGATGATCTCATCCTTGAGTGAGCCTAAATAAGTGTCCTCGTCCTCAATCAAAATGAAATCCCTGTCTTGGCCTTCAGAAGGCCCTTCGTCATGCAATGGTTTCTATCCTCTGTCCTGTACTTGCTCTACTGAAGAAGAAGGCAAAGCCCCTTTCACCCCGCATGAAGATAGCATTTTCCTGTTGTCTAGTGAAGAGAACGAGACCCCTTCCACCCCTGGTGGAGATAATACTCGTTTGGTAGCTGCAAATAGTCTCATTGTCCCCTTTTCATAAGTAACAAATACTAACACTCATGTAGTTTGAGTCTCATGAACCTCTAGCTGATTTGAAGGCCCCCCTTCCTCTTGAAACACTAATGGAGTCACCTGAGGGCCTTTGAAAACCTCATGTGAAATGAAGGTATCCCAAGAAATATTCAGTAAGCTCAGCTGATGCAAAACAACAATTTTGATCAATGGAAAATGATAAATGCTACTAAACTATTGAGGAAGAGGTTTCCTTTGCACCAATGTAGCCATATTTTCAATATTTCTGCATATGAAATAGGGGAGGTTCATCATCCTCACTCTATTAACGTGCATCAACAATCTAACATGGTAAGTGTACAAGTGAGAAAACCTCCCTTCTCAGGTGAAATATTTGATAATAAGCTTCATGAGTGGAGCATAAGTGTCTTGTAGGTATCTAAAAGGAAAGACCCTACTGACTTGCCTTTGATAACTAGCCTTGATGTAAGGCTTATAATGCTCTTTACCCACATGTTGTCCTTTGTTCCATTGTTCTCCCACATTAGGAATACTTGTTGCTGGTGAAATAGTTTCAGGTGTTAAAGTGAAGGAGACCCCAGCTAGGTTCACCTGACCATTGTGAAGGTGAAGAACAAATAACCTAGCAAGTTCATGGTGATATTTCACCCTCTCCACCATCTCACAAAACTGGTAGCAAGGCTGATGTTTAAAACATGTTACTGCAAGAGGGAAAGCTAGTAACTCTATGAGAGTGATGGGCTCCTCCCGGATGTGTTTTCCTCCCTTATGTGGTTTTCTTGGAGCATGAACCTCTTGGGAAGAATCGTTCACAGTTTCATCATCTTTCATAAGCTGAATCTGTTTCCATACTTGCAAATATAGAGTGTAGAATGTTGAGTATGAAGAGATTTTCTTAAATATAGGGTGACTGCTGTTTTTCTTTTGGGGATAAAAGGCTTGACTGATAGTATAACTGCAAAGGAGGGTTTTGATGATAGTAGTAGGGTTTTTAGGGAATGATAGGATTTAGGAAAAGGGAATTAGGGTTTGGGGAATAGTAGGAAATTTGTATAGGGTTTAGGGTTTAGTGATAGGGGGTAAGGTGAGTGTCAATGGGAGGGGGAAAGGGGAAAGGAATTAGGGAAAATTTATTGCAGGGGGATGGGATATGGGAAAATCATACAAGGGAGTGAAAACAACAATAATAACAAAAATACTAGACAGTTTTGCAAGACAAATTTGAAGCAACTAGAGTTTGATTTTTCACCATTCAAATCACTATGATGGATGACAAATTTCTTTTGCTAGGGAAGATGGGAGGATGTACTTACTTGAAGAGATGATATTTCCAAACTTGGAGGCTTGGAAAAGCAATGAAAATCGTTTTGAAGCTTGGCCACTAGATGCACCGCGCCAACACCCAAGTGTGTAGTGCACTTTTCATGCGTAACACCCGTTGAAATTCCTTTGGAAAACCTGTGCCCGGTGCATAGCACCAGGCAAGTGCGTTGCGCCAATGCCCAGGTGCATTGCGCCAGCAAAAACTGGAATTTTTTGCTGCAAGTTTCCCTCTTTCTCCTCAAAGTGCGATTTTTCTTTTAGCTTTCTCTCACTTGCACGAAATCAGGTCTTCCAAACACTAAAGATAATTTTATATCATCTTGACTTTAATTTTTCATTTTAGAAACCCACTTTCCTAAAGTTGAATTCACTTTGCTTTAAAAACCCGTTTTTTACAGTTTTGGCTCTTTTTGTCATTTGATGAACATGATGCTTGGATGTTTTTGTTTCTTTTGTAGTAGCTAGAATGCTGGAGTTGGCATGGTGACCAAGGGTTGTAGCTGAAGCTTAATTACATATGAAAACATTAAAATTATATAAATTTGTACATGAAAATAGAAAAACTCTGTTTTCACCTCAAAACAGAGTTTTGAGGTAAAAACCCTTTATGAAGCAAATCATCAGTGAAATTTGTGATTTTATGAACTTATTAAACATCCTCATGTGCCTGCTGACTCTTATTGAGCTTTTACATGACTATGGTGACAAACCCTAGACCTAATGAGACCTAAAACCCTAAAAATGGCTTTTGAAAATGTAAATGACAAAAAATGACTGTAAATGGCCTGAACTTGTGAAAATAGGCCAACAGGTAAAGACCATGAGGGAAATTTGATAATGAACCACTTCCATCAGTTGATCCATGACCTAATGGAATGCAACTAATTGATGGAACACCTAAAATTCATGCAAAAAGAGAATTTGATCACTGATGGAGGGATGAAGATACCGAAACTAACAACTCTTACCAGACTCTTTTTAGATGATTATGCTAGGCCATTGCCTTGAGGATAATATGGGGTAGAATGCACCATTTGAATTCCCATGGATTCAGTCATGTCCAACAATTCTTTTGCCTTGAAAGCTGCTACATTATCAATGACTAGTTTGGTTGGGCAACCAAATCTAGTGAAAATATTCTCATTCAAGAACTTTGTGACAACTTGATGATTGGCATTCTTAGTGGGTATAACCTCAATCCACTTGGTGATATAATTAGTGGCTACTAATATCCATTTGTGTTGACCACTGGAATGTGGGTTGATCTCACCTATAAAGAACAAGCCCCGCTGCTGGAAGGGACCATTGACATGTACTAGCTTCAGGGGTAGAGATTTTAGCTGCTGTCTTCCTGCAAACCTTTGACACTTGTCACAAGATTTCACAAAAGAAAACACATCAGAGAACAGAGTAGGCCAATAATACCCAACCCTCAGGATTTTGTGGGCTGTGGTTTTCCAATAATGATGCCCTCCACAGATGCTAGAATGGAACTGGTGTATGACTTCCACAGATTGTTATTTATCTAGACATCTCAAGAGGATTCCTGATGGGTCTTTCCAATAAAGAAGATTTTTATTAATGTAGAATTTGGCTAATCTGAGTTTAATGGCCCAGGCTTGACTTGAGCTAAGCCCTGGAGGGACTGCTAGCTTCTGCAAAAATTGAACTGTGCTGGAATACCATTCACAGGTGGCTAGACTTCCAGCCAAAGACTGATTCTTCTTTTGTTCTTCTGCTGCTCCCTCTGTATGCTCATCATATGAATTTAGACTCATGCAATTTATGTCTGACAAGCTACAATTTTATTTAGCCATAAGTTTAGCCAAGCCTTGGCCTTTGACAAGCTTAGTGGGCTTCACCTCAATGTTAAACTCTATGAATCTTGCAATCCATTTAGCTCTCTTTCCATCAATATTTGGTTGAGTTAAGACATCTTTTACTGATGCTAAAGGTACATATGCAACTACTTTGGAATGCAAAATAGAAATTCTGAATGCCTTAAAAGATTTTATGAGAAAATAAGCATGTTTTCAATAAGGTCATACCTTAGTTCAACGTCCCTTAGAGTTTTGATGAAAAAGGCCACAGGGTGCTCTATGCCTCCATCACTTTTCTGCAATAAAACTGCTACAAGTTTATCATAAGAGGCAAAAGAGAAGATACAAAACTCCTTAGTGTAATATGGGCTGATTAGAGTGGGAGCTTCCATGATAGCTTGCTTGATTGCTTCAAAAGAGCTTCTTGAAGCATCTGTCCATTTTATTTCTGATCCTTTCTTCAACATGGAAGTGATGTGCTTTACTAACTCTGCAAAGTTTGGAATGAACCTCCTTACAAAGTTAATCTTACCTAGGAAGGATTGAATGTCCCTTTTTTACCTTGGGATGGACAATGTCTGAATTGCTTGAACCCTCGCTGGATCAATCTTCACACCTTCAGCAGAAACAATATGTCCCAAAAGTTTACCTTCTTCTAGAGCAAACTGTGACTTTTTTGGGTTCATCGAAATTCCAAATTGTCTGCACTTTAGGAAGACCTTATTCAAATGATGCAAATGGTCTTTGTGATTGTTGGAGAATATTTTTATGTCATCAAGATAAATAAGGACAAA
>APFE031580759.1:0-23903 GCA_000404065.3 Pinus taeda
TTACATGTGGTACTTTATTCTATTGTTACTGCACCTGTTGACTACTTATCAAATGCCTAATAAATATCTTACATTCTCATTCAAATTTTAACACATAAAGAACTAGTTTCTTTCCTAAGTTTACTAGGAATACACTACTTTCTTTTAAAATAGTCGAGTATATATGCTAGTTGGGTTCAGTCAAGTTCCGTATACATTTTAGAAAAGAAAAATTATTATTTTGAGTTTTTAAAATATTGATTCACCCCCCCTCAGTATTTTTCCCAACACCATTTGTAAATTGGAATTTTAGTAGAGTGTCGGGCATCTAGAGTCACAGGCATAAGAGCATACAGTGTTGAAGACTAATATATATACATTTGCAGCCATACTCATATATAGTTGGCCACCCTTCCGACTCCTCCCACTTTCTAATAGACCTGCGCATTGTGATTTTTAACGGGATTTGTGTCCCAAAGGGCTGAGAAAATCATCAATTATAGGAATTTTCTTGGATATAGGACCAACTCCCAACGAGCTAGAGTTAGATTTGCATCAAGTGCTATAAGATAAAACCCTAGTTTTTCTTCAAGAACATAAAAATTCATGCCACCTACTGTTGATCAGGGTCTTGGATGAGGCACAAGAGGAGAGAGACAAAGGCCAGTTGGTAATAGAGAAGCACTATGGGAGATATAGTGATCGGAGGCTCAAATTGTAGTGATGGAGACTGGTTTGTCGAGAGAACTAGAAGCAAGATATTTTAGTCCAAAATATGAATGTTCAGAAGAAGAAGAAGAAGCAGTGGAAGTGCCTACAAAATCTTGAGTGTTGAAAGTAATTTTAGGACCTATTATATAATCCAAATGAAATTTATCCTCTTGTAAAGGTAGTGTCATGCGGAAAGAGTTATTTTTGCGGACAAACCTAACCTCCCTAGGAGTCTAAGACTCTCTAGTGACAAACAAACCAAACAAGAGAAATCCTTCTCTAAACACACGTTATTCTATGAGAGATAAAGTGTTTTCCGATCTTACCTTAGGTCCAACGCTTGTTGTAGCAGTCCAGCCTTGCTGATCCAGATGAGCTCCTCCTTTACTTTAAGACCTGCATACACTAACAAAGCAAACGATTACATAACACCTGAATATTTCATAAAACAAAGCATATTCATCACATAGACCAAGGAGTACATGAAATAATTCATTAACAACAAATCATTGAGAAGAATGGACTTATTTGTATTAAGGAAACAAAGAAGGAACCATTACAACCTGAGCCTTGGTGTTGTGCAAGCTCCTCCCAGGGTCCAGCAAGAGATTTCCTCTACTTTGACAAGCTCACCCACTCCCAATATGGCAACAAGGAAGGATAGTGATCTCTTCTCACAAGTCAACAATGGAAGTCCTAATTCCAGCAGCATTTACCCTTTAGAATGTTCAGCTTTCAACCTCCCCTCCTCTGGCCCAATGCCTGTATTTATAGTGTTCTAGAGGAAGTTATTTAGTTCCAACATCAATGGGATACTCCCTCTTTTGGATGGGGTAGCTCCTCTCTTGACGGGATAAGTTCCTCTATCATAGGGATGCATGAACCATCTGGAGGCGCTCAATACACATCAAACACTCTTCTAGAAGGCTCTAGAAGTGACCACAAGTAACTTTTTAAAGATGGAACTCGCGCCTTTTGACCTTTACAGGGGTACGCACCCAACCTTTAGCTTACAGAGCGTACAAGTACGCAGGTATAGTGTATTTGGAGTGCGTACACGCAGGAAAGGTAGAGAGAACCTCCGTACCCAGAGATAAACATGTTTTCAAGTGACTTTCTCTCTCTTTGAAGTTTTGACATGAAGAGCAGAGGTATGGGGCTTGACAAAGAGGACAATATGGCTATTGATGGGGCCATATAAACTGCAGATAGTCATGGTGACAAATTTCAGTGTAACACCGACCAAGGGATTCCTAGGCCCTTAGGATTCCTAAGACCACCTTACCCAATTCGAAAACCATCCAGTAATCCAAAGCTCGACCAAGTAAAAGAACCCCACCACACCATGGCTATATGGAAATGGCAAGGTAAACTAGAAACCATTGTCACACCTGGAAAAAAACATGCCAATGAAAAAAAATGAACCAAACAAACACATGCTTGTAACATGCATGCAAAAATAGAAAGGAAACCATACATTCAACATGATACCTGCAAAGAAATCTCATTGTAGCCACTTGATCCAACTCTTCCTTGCTTGATATTTTCTTTCCTTTTCTTTCTTGTCCTTCCTTTTCCTTCCTTTCTCCAATGCTAGAGTGATCCAACAATGCTCTAGGTGTACAAGAGTAAGAGAGAGTAGAGATAATAGAGAGATAGCTCCAAAAATGAACAGACAAAAGGTTAACCAACTAAAATATATGAATTGAGCCTCAAAAGGCTTTTTATGATTAAGGCTTCTATATTCTTTAATTTCCTCTACTTTCCTTCAATTTCCTCCTCACATGCAACTTGTAACCTTTCACCTTCATTTTCTCCTATTTTCCATTATTTCATAAATAAAATACCAATTAATGTCTCCTTTCCTTTTCAAAGCCTTTTCCACTGCCTTTGCCAATTCCCCCTAGCCAGAATAAACCAATTGAACACCCACAAGAATTTTTTTCCTAACATTCATCTTGGAAGATATGTCCCATGACCTTGGTATTATTTTTCATTTATTGAATTCATTACATGTATTTTTAACTAGGGCTATTAAAGAACCCTCCCTCTGGGGGAAAAATGTCCTTGGTTTTCAATGTCACTTATAAACCAACAAACACATGTTGCCTATGGAGATTTATAACATAGCTCGATACAATAGTTACATCATATCCATATGCTGAAACATAACCAACATATCGTGAACACCATACCTCTTATTGGAGATTTGTAACACAACACGATGTGGTATTTACACCATACATATGCATATATAGACATATCCAAAGCATAACATCAAAACATATATCAAAATAAATTCACTGAACCAGTTAATATAGATGGATACATAGTCTGCATCTGATCAACCATCTCCCATGTAGCTTCATCAGGCCCAAAGTTCTTCCATTGCACTTTAACTTGTTTGATGGCTCGGTTCCGGGGCATGAACATGTTTCGTTGCAAAATGCACTGAGGTTCTCGTTGGAATTATCCTTCTGGTTCCACGTGAAATACAGAATAGTCAACCACATGATCAACATCTTTAACATACTTCTTAAGAAATGACACATGGAAAACATCATGGAATTTCATTGTCAGAGGAAGTGCAAGTTAGTAGGCTACCGGTCTAATCCTCTCAAGAATCTTGAAAGGCCCGCAATACCGAGGTGCCAACTTGGCACATGATCCAATTCTCAAGGACATCTTCTTGGGCTTGATGCACAAGTGTACATTTTTCCAACCTAAAACTCCTTAAACACCCTATTCACTGGATCACTCCAACTAATGAGATTATTACAACTCCACCCATAAAGTACCTCAAACAGTGATCAGGATTTAAACAGGAACGCAAAATATTACAGAGATAACCATAAATACAAATATGCAATAGAAATAATACTTCATTTCATTAATGTAAAATATTGAAATATGCTTACAAACAGAAATGGAAATAAACTAGCTCGGGCGATGGTAGATTATCTCTGAGGAGAGATGTGGTGGCTACATGCCTCTGAACTGTCTTACAATGAGTCTCTAAGGCCTATTTATTGTTGACAAACAATGGAAAACCCTAAACATAAAAAAACCTAACCCTAGGAGATGAAAATCCAAACTATGGGCCCCGTTTGGGTAAATTGGTACATCAACTTCCTAGGGTCGTAACTTTGGGATATGATCTCTGTTTGACGCACACAATACCTCGTTAGAAGGATCTATTAGAGGACTACAACTTTTGAGTGAGCAACATTGGTCCATTGACCGATGTTGCTCCCAGTTTTCCCAAAAAAATGTCGTTTAGGGTCTCAAAACGACTCCCGAAGTTCAGGACCCGAAAAACTGCTAAAAATAGTAAACTGTGCTACAATGAAGGAAACTGAAAAACTGAAAGAAACAATGGTGGAGGTCCAAGTGGAATTGGCGGGTCGCCACTGATATCCACCTGGATCATTCCTGTCCCCTTTGGAAGCAATGGTCCCCATTGCGTTGAGTTCCTCCACGAGATGAGGAAACTTCTGCTGAACTTAGTCCCTAGTGAGCCACTTGCCCTGGTGAAGGAGCTAGCCTATTTTGACAACTCGATACAGTTGGATCTTCTACTAGCGAGTGTGCTTGATCTGCGTGTCCATGATTCGATCAGTCGTAGCTTGTTCCATGCAATTTGGATTTAACTCTATTTGTGTGAGTTGTTCTGCAATGTCCGATGTGTCTAGTAATGGTGGAAAGTATGGTCGAAGGCGGTCCACATTGAACATTGGGTGCAAGCCAAGGAATGGAGGAATGGTGAGCTCAAATTCATTGTCTCCCACAACCTTGGTAATGGTGTAAGGACCATAGTAAAGTGGTCTGAGTCTCTGATAGGCTCCAGTAAGGCGTTCCTTTTACAAATGCAACCAGACTTTGTCACCCACCTAAAACTTCTGTGGCACCCGATGTTGATCATGTCACTGCTTGTACTTGGCATTTGATTTCTCCAAAATGTCATGGACCTGCTGGTAGAATGTTGGATGTGCTCAATGAAGCTGTTTGCCTTATCTATTTGGGACTGGACATGAACCGAATCTTCCTAAGTAGTTGTAAATGGCATGGTCACATCAATGGGACATAGTGGCTGGAATCCCAAGCCCACCTGAAAAGGGCTGTGGCCAATCTAGTTGTGGAGAGCCTAGTTATACTTGTGTTGAACATAGTGGAGGCTCTCATCCCATGTGTGTGGATGCTTTGAGTTGTACATGTACAAAATGTGTACGATCATCTTGTTGACAACCTCTTTCTGGCCATCAGTTTAGGGATGGAAGGCTATGGACTTAGTGAGTTTGGTGTCCAGCATTGACCAGAGACTGGACCAAAATGTACGAAGGAACCTACTGTCTCAATTTGAGATGATATACTGTGGGATCCCAAAGTGTACCCACACTCGTTCAAAGAAGAGTTTAGTAGTGGCTTCTACTGTGATATTCTTCTTGCAGGCTGCCATAATGGCCATGTTTGAGAACCTGTCGACGACCACAAAAACATAGTTGTTCCCATGCTTAGTTGAAGGAAGGCCCGAAATGTAATCCATGGAGATGAATTCCCAAGGTTGACTAGGGATAGGCAATGGAGTATAGAGGCCTTGCTTCTTGATGGTTGGTTTGGCAATGGCTCAGGCAGTGCAGGATCTGATGTACTTCCCGACATCTTGTCGAAGATTTAGCCAATAGAAATACTTCTGCAGTAGTGCCACTATTTTCTTGACCCCGAAATGCCCAGCAGTCCAACTATAGTGCACTTCCAAAATCATCTAGGCACACTCGCTTGAAGGAACACAAAGGTGACCCAAGTGGTATAACAGGGCACCCTGGAAATGAAAATGTGGAACATGCTGACCCTCCAAGAGTGTCTAGTATGTGTGGCTGAATGTTGGGTTGCTTTTGTAAAGAAGTGGCCAATCAGAAGTCTCGTGCCCACAAAAGTTGAGCATGGTGGTTAATGCCATGATCGGTGGTCGCCTAAGGCAATATGCAGAATTATTGTTGTTTCCCTTATTATACTTGATATTAAAATGGAATTGGTGCAGGTATGTGGACGACTTCTAATGGAAATCATTCTGCAACTTCCCTTGCATCTGGATGAGCTGTAGGGGTTGGCGGTTTATGTGGATGACTATTTCCTTCCCCAAAATG
Source organism: Pinus taeda (assembly GCA_000404065.3). NCBI lineage: Eukaryota > Viridiplantae > Streptophyta > Pinopsida > Pinales > Pinaceae > Pinus > Pinus taeda. The sequence goes on from APFE031580759.1 coordinate 5,835, forward strand.
TAATGTTTCCATTGTTGGCAAGCCTGCGCAATGGAATACATCTCTCTTTCATAAGTAGGATACTTCCGGACTGTGTCTGAAAGTGTCTCACTGTGATATGCCACTTGATGCCTGTGTTGAGTAAGGACTGCCTTAGTAGCATAGTCAGAGGCATCTTTCTCGATCTCAAATGGTTGTTGCAATCTGGTAATCTGAGCACTAGTGCCAAGAAGAGGCGATGTTTCAACTTTGTGAATGCCTTCTGTTGAGATTTAGACCAAAAGAATTTTTCTTTCACTCCTCCCTTGGTGACTTGAATCAAGGGCCAAGTGATATGAGAAAATCCCAACACGAACTCACGGTAGAAGTTGGCAAGACCTAGAAAGTTGCAGAGCTCTGTTAGAGTGGTTGGAGATGGCCAATATTGAATGACTTGGATCTTGGTTGGAACCACATGCACCCCGCATTCATCAATAATGTATCCCAAATAATGAACTTGGGTCATGCCAAAAGTGCATTTCTCCAAATTGGCACATAACTTGTGTTGTCGCAGTGTTTGGAGAACTTGTCAAATGTGGTGGAGGTGCTCTTCCCAACTCTGGCTGAAGATCAGGATGTCATCCAAGTATACCACTACAAATGAGTTGGTGAATGGCCACAATATGTCATCTGTTAGCCTCATGAAGGTTGTAGGAGCATTCGTCAACTCGAAAGGCATAACCAACCATTCAGAAAGGCCCTCCTTGGCTCTGAAGGTAGTCTTCCACACATTGAAGGGTTTGATTGGTACTTGGTGATATCCTGACTTCAAATCGATCTTTCTGAAATATTTTTCTCCCTTCAATTCATCCAGAAGGTCATCAATCCGTGGGATTGGGTACCTATTCTAGACAGTGATCTTGTTCAGTGCTTGATAGTCAATATAGAGTCTTTAAGTCCCATCCTTCTTCTTTACCAACACGATCGGGCTCCCACAGGGCGATGAACTCGGTTGGATGTCACCTTTTTACAACAGCTCCTAAATATGCCTCTTGATTTCATCGTTCTCAAGAATGGAGCGCTGATAGATTGGTCTATGGGGCACTGGAGCACCTGGGGTCAGATCGATGGAGTTATTGACCTGAAAGTGCAGAGGAACCCCTATGGGGGAGGTGAAGATGTCCTCATACTCCACGACCTTGTCCATATGTAGTTGTCGTGCGGAGGGGCCCTGTTTGGAGGTTGTGGCCACCGTCTTCTTCTTTCCTTGAGGGCATATCATTAGGAAAACAAATTTTCTGGTTTTGGAAATGAGTTTACTGCACTGTTTTGCAGCAACCAAAGAGATGGCGGTAGGCGGTGAAACCTCCGGTATCCTGTACAACTTATTTCCCAAAGTAACAATAAAAACACGAGGCCTTGAATCATACACAACATTTCACTTCCATAAGTATTGTTGGCCTAATAATACATCACAAACATCAAGGGGAGAAACGTCACACAATAACTCATCCGTGAAGGGCTTGATGTTGTATGAAAGGCGACACTGTTGGCTCACGGGAAGATCGCATCCTTGGTGTAGCCACCCAATGGCCTATGGTTGTGGATGTGCTGTGGTTGGTAAGCCAAGTCACTTCACGACCTCTACCGAAATGAGGTTCTTTTGGCTCCCGCTGTCGACAATGAACTGTAGTAGGGAGCCTTTTACCCACATCTGGGAGTGGAAGAGGAATTCCTCCTCCTCTAGATCTTTGGTTTCCTCCTTCTTGATCTTCGTGGTCGCAACAGTGGCATTGGGCTCCACATCTATAATATGCCTCCCTTTGTCATTCCCCTTATCAGGTTCTAACTCAAAGTCGAAACATGTATCTGATTCCAAATACTTTAGCTCGGTCACCAGTGACTGCTTGGCCCGACACTCACTTGTGTTGTGAGTGGATCTCTTATGGAACTCACACCACTTTCTCGTGTCCTTCTTCGGCTTTGTGGTGTTGTTCAATTCTTGCAAATTTGGCGGGTTGTCCTGGGCCACCCCGCCTTGGATTTGTCCTTTTTTCAGTAGTTTAGGGGTGCCTTTCCGTTGCTTCGGATTTGCAGATAAAAGGTCTCGCTTCTTCTTTTTAAAATTCTACTCGATCTTGACAACGTATCGGTATGCCATGCTGAGCAAGGAGATGTCCATGAACTCCATCTCATGTTGGATTTACCTGTGTAGGTACCCATGGTATTTGAGAACCAAATGCAGCTCAAAATCGTTGATACCAAACTTTGTGCGAAGGGTATGAAAAATATTGGTAAACTTCGGCACTTCTTGGTCCTTTCCCTATCGCAGCGTGGTCTACTTTATGTATTTATCCTCATAGCTTCTGACAGGGTATTACTACTCCTTGATGTCACTCCGGAATGAATTCCAAGTGGGTGTGGCTAAAAATAGTGAGGCCATACTTTCATCCTTCTGCTCGTAGAAGGTTTCCCACCAGTCCCTGACATTGGGGGCGGCTTGGGGAAGATAAAAAGTCATCTTTTCCGAGCTAGAAAAATCATGAAAAAAAAATCTGATCATTCATAGTCAGCCTAAAACCTAGATATATTAGTCCCCTAGGTGATTGATAACATGAAACCATGAGAAAGCCCTCTCCAAGGCTAGGGGGGTTGGACCTTAGCCTACAAGTGGTTTGTGGTTACCCCCGTAATCCTTTTCTCAGCCTAGAGTTTAAATTCCATGGTGCTAACGGGATCCATGGTTAGTATAGCACAAAAGCCTTTCTTGAAGGGTGGGCAGTCTTATTGGACTAGGTTGTGAATGAGGAGATGTCATTCAACTAGTCAAATCTATTGTCTTGACAGTTGAGGGCCCATGTAGCATAGGCTTGGAGTCCTCCCGATGGTAAGCAAGAAAGGTTTTAGATGAATGAATATTTACTGGATGCAATCTGTGCACAACAACAGTTCCCTTACATGAACTGGACATGGATACAACGAGAATCTGTTGTGCATATCTATTATAAGTTCCTTTTGGATTACAATCATCAAGGAGTAATGGCACAATTAACTGACAACTTCATCATCTCGCTTTACAAGCTTATCTTTGAAGAAGATCCACTTGACATGTCACAAGGAGAAATGGAGGTGATAAGAGACATCACAAATTGGTATGCCTAAATAGGTGGCACCTTCCTTAGTGTGCTTGGTGGAGGAAAGCCTCTGCCTGTTTTACTGAGTTACACCACTGACAAACTTGTCATGCAAGAAGTGTCATATAATATTGTCACAAGGTTGTTAGCAGCGTTGCATAGGAAGAAGAAAGCACCATGGCCCACTCTTCCTTTGCAAATTGGATTATACAAGATAAAGAAATTGAAAGTTAGATATGTCAAGAGAAAGGAAATAGTCAGGTTTGCATTCAGTACTCGATACTTTAATCTGTATCATCCCCGTGGTATTTGCGAAGACCATTGTGCGAGAGTTTAATTCCTTTGAATTGGAAGGGCTTTCCATTGTCAAGAGGAGGATCCATGGAGGAATTCCTACAATGCTTATAGACTCCATAAGTCAGTCATTTTAGAAGGGACTTCACTGGCTGCTCCACAAATCGCAGCAATTCCAAAAGAAACATAAGCAGAAGGAAGCAATTCCATGCAAGTAAATGGGAAGAGAGAGATTGTTGTCATTCCAGAGGGAGAACAAAGATGCGAAATGAAAGCAGACCTTATTCTCATGAAATCAGCTTATGCAATAGAAGAAAAGAGGAAGCAACAGATATAGAGAGCGGAGTGGAGGGAGAGAGAAAAGTAGAGGTTGTGGGAAGAATAACTGAGGTTGCAGGAAGCAGAATAAAAGTTGAAGGAAAACATGAGTTGAGGAGGATAGAGCAAGAAGAGAAGTAGAAGAAGGAAGAAGAATAAAGGAAAGGTGCATTGATAGAAGTAACAACGTTGATATGGGCTCAATAGTAGGAGAAAAGCCAACCAACGGATGAGGAGGAAGGTGAATAGATGTAGGATTGAGAGGCTGCTCAGCAGATTGAGCACTTAATTGAAGTAACAAACATGGATATGGAACATGACTCATCAAATGAATATGTTGATCTGATGTCGAGTGCAACACAGGTCACCACTCAGTCTCCACCACCTCTAGTAGCAGAGCCAACCCTGAGCGAAGAAGGGGATGTTGTTCCCTTCGATGATGATCTGATGATGGATGTGTACAATTTTTTATTTGATGGGTTCCATAAGAGGATTGTACAAGCATGGAGAAATCATTTTCCTGATGATAACACATCACTTGCATTTGTTAGATAAATGGTGATAGTGGTGGACACTAGGAAGCATCCAAATTCCATTGCCAAAGCTAACTTGGTCTTTGCAGGAGTAACAAGATCAAACATTTAATATTTGACGGCCGAGAATGAGAAATTGGCACAAAACTTGTATGATGCTAGTAAAGAGGTAGAACAACTTTGTGCAACAACACAAAGTGTAGTTTCCACATAGGTTTACTTGGAGTAGATGAGAGCATCGATACTTGCTGAAGTATCAACACTTAGAGAAACCATGTAGAATTTCTATGAAGAGTTTGTGACTGTACATAAAGAAGTTATCCATTTTCATGGCCTACAACATCATAGTAGATATTTTGTTAAAAATCTCAAGAACATACAAGCTTATATTACTTATGTGAAAGAGTGGACAATGCAATACAAAGGAAAACTCCTTGACTTAGTGAAGAAAATGAAGTCACTGACAAATATGGAGAAAACAAGAGTTCAGATGTTAATTCAGAACAACAAGCAACTCACCTCATTTATTGGTACCATTTAGGCCTCATATCTACGGTTATTCAGTAGTTTTGATGTCTTGGTGAAAACATAGTAGATCCCATCAATCGGTTCACTCGGCAAAGACAAACCCAGGAACCAAGTCTGACAAGAGATCGAAGAGTAATTAGAGCAGCTGAGACAGATTTCCACCAAGGAAGACTTGGAGTTGAACAAAAAGAAAATGCATAATTGCATCAGTGGTCCTGTCCGACTTAGAAAAATGTCGCTCATGCTTCAGAATGAACTTGAAACTGGTTCCAAGACATTGTATGTGGATGTCATGGAGACTAGAGTCTGCTTCCAGCCAAAAACCATCATGCAACATGGGCACATCATCACATAATACTGAGCTTGGCACCAATATGTGACCGACAAGTAGTAAGTGGAGGTTATTGATCTAGATTTCTCAAAAACTAAAGCATCATAGTGTTGGGTCTTGTTAGGTTGTTAAGTTGTCTCTACCCTATTTTGTCTTATATGGGTACAAGTGTAAAATGTAATATTATTTGTAATTATGTTGTATGTGAAATTCGAAGTGTCAATATTGGAATACACAGATGCATGATGTAATGTAATGAGTCATTTTGTAAAGAAGTTGAAGAGTCAAGAGGGTAGTCCAAAGGTCACAAAGGGGAGCTGAAGATTCATCCCCTCTCGATATAAATACAACCTTATAAGTCATGTAAAGCTATTTTGGGAGCCAAGATTTTAGGTAGGCTTAGGCTTAGATGGAGCTTTGGATTATTGTGAAGATTCTTGGCTTCTACGTAGCGTAGAGTGATTATACTTCTTTGGAGGAGCAAGTGTTCTTGACTTTAATGTTGCACTATTGGGGCTAGTGGTCTGTCAATGGTGCATGTATCAATGGAACTTTCACTTTTAATAAAATCATAGCCAACATGCTTTCATGCATAAGTTGTGAATATAGTAGGGTTATTCTTGTTTTATTTGCAATGTATGTTATTTAACTTACGCTTATTCTTATGAACTATTTCATTTCCATTTGTATGATTTTTGTTGAATGCATGTTATTGTATTAATTCATCACTTTAACTTGTGGACTATTCCACATCTTAACTTGTGATGTCATTATGCTTGTGTGTCTCTTTCTAGTTGTGTACTATTATAGGCTTCCAAGGGGAACACTTCTTTTTCCCTTCATACATTGGAACCTTCATGCATCGCACTTGACTCTTCGCAGAGTTGCAACTTTCTCTCACCTAAACTTACCATACTTCACCCTGTGCATTTTCGTAGTCAAGGCATAAAATTACCACCCATTGTTGGGACTCCTACTCCAAATCATGTGAGGTGTAGTTGGGACTTCATATCGGGGAGATCCTCTGAATGTTGGTGGGTTGAGCACTGTCAACATAATACAATCACAAACTTGTCTAGATAAGGATACAACACACTATTCATCAAACACATGAAAGTAGTTGAAGAATTAATAAAACCAAAAGGAACCACAACAAACTCATAATGGCCATACCTGGTCTGGAGAGAAGTCTTGTAAATGTCTTCTTCTTTGATGTGTACTTGATGATATCCTGATCTCAAATCAATCTTTGAGAACACTACTACTCACTTCAACTAATCAAACAACTCATCAATCCTTTCCAACGTATAACTTTTCTTGAATGTTACCTTGTTTAATTGTCTATAATCAATACACAACTTGAGAGTACCATCCTTCTTCTTCACAATCAATACTAGTGCACTGCAATGTGACACACTTAGCCTAATGTATCCTTTGTTAAGCATTTCCTTCAAATGCAACTTCAGTTCTACCAACTCTGGAGTGCTCATCGCGTAAGGTGCCTTTCATGCTCATACTGCCCTTGGTACCAACTCAATAGAGAAGTTCACTACTCTATGAGGCAAAAAAATTTCAATATCTGCTGGAAACACATCCTGAAATTGTTGTAAGACTAGAGAATTCCCGAATACTTATGCATCCTCAACATCCTTACCTTTATCACTGAAATATGCACTGTAGATAATACAAACCCCTTCCTATAACTATGCTTTGCCTACATATATGTAACCATTGTAATTGATGTTGCCTTCTTCTTACTCTACAAGATTCTCTATTCTCCATTGTCATCCAAACACTCAATAGCTATTTCATAAAAATCCACCATAGTCCTATGAAGATACCACCAATCCATACCTAGAAACATATTGCATGATCCCAATAGAAGTACAATTAGATGCACTGATGTAGGCATACCATTCAACTCAAATGCACAAGATCTTACCCAACGATGAACTCTCTTCTTAGTACATGTGGCCAACTTCACTAACCAAGACTTTGCATGCAATTATTTTCTCAAACCACACTTATCCACCAGGTCAGGGTTATAATTAGATCTAGGTTAAATCAAAATAGAAACAACTTTATAAAAAATCTTACCATCCATCTTGATAATAGATGCCTAGTGATTCACATAACTATTATCCAATGTTGCATAAATTAGAGGAATGCTCTGCCCAACATCCCCAACTATATACGCTTCTTGTGCACTATAGATATGAGGCCTACCATCTTGATATGATAGATAATCCTTCTTGAGATGCTCCTTTACACATATCCAACATTGCAATTGTCCCCTACCACCACCTATATTTAGCTGCTCTCTAGGATGCAACCCATGTCCCTTCTCAACTACATTAAACTTCTTGTAACATGCCTGGTGAAAATTCCATGTAATAAAAGTAAATAAAGGAAAAATAATAACCACGGTTGATGGGACATTTATTCCAAGATGAATGTTGGGAAAAACATCCTAGTGGCTGTTAATTTCGGTTAGTATGGCTAAGGAAATTGGCAAAGGCAATTTTTAAGGCTTTGGAAAGGAAAAATGACATTTTTGACACATTTATTTATGAAGAAAATGGAAATTAGGAGAAAAGGAAGGTGAAAGGTCATAGGTTGAATGTGAGAATGAAAATGAAGGAAAACAATGAAAAATGAAGAAAATAGAGGCCTAATTGATAAAAATGCTTATGAGGATCAGTTGGTAACTTTTGTCAGTTCAGTTTTGGAGCTCTCTCATTACTCTCTCTCTCTCTCTCAATCTTAGAAACTTAGAGATTTCTTGGAGCACTTTGACATTGGACCAAGAAAGGCAAAGAAGGAAAGAGAAAGGAAGGAGCAAGCAGAAGAGCAGGATCAAGGAACTACAACAATATTCTTTACATGTATCATTTTTCATGTGTATTTTCCTTGCTAGACTTGGCATGCATGGCATTGCATGTGGATCTTTTTCTATTCTGACATGGGTTTTTCTAGGTCTGATAGTGTTTTCAGCCTAGCCTTCCCATTTCCAGATAGCCATGGTGTGATGGGGTTCTCATGTTTTGGTTGAGCTATATTTCCGGATGGATACAAAGCTTAGTGAGGTGGATCTTGAAATGAGAAAAAAAATGGCCTAGTAACCCCTAAGCCAGATTGTGGCTTGCAGTAAAGTTGGATTTTGTGTTGCCTTGGTGCGCTTAAGAATCCTTGATGGTGAATGGAAGGATATATGGTAAATCAAAGAGGTGGTTCTCCCTTGATTAAGCCTAGGAATCTCTGCCAATGAATGGCAAGATATATGGTAAAACCTAGAGGTTGGTGTCTTGGTTTAGGGCCTAGCGATCCCTGGATCAGACTAGGAGACAAGAAAATTCTTCATGAAGTAGGTGGAGAAATACAGTGGAATCCAAGCTTGTTTTGGCCTAGTGATTTGGTGCAGATCATGGTAAAGCTTGTGAATACATGTTTATTTTGTTGGCCTAGTGATCCAGGATGGATTATGGTAAAGCCAATTTCTATGGATGAAGGTGAGGTGGTTTAGCCTCAAAATTCCCTGGTTGGTTCTTTTGGTTGAAGTCCCACATTCATGCTTGGAATATGGCATAGGTGTGAATGGATAAAGAGATATTTGACTCAACCATTCTATGGTCAGATGGAATGTGGTAGTCTTGTCTTGGGTTTGGATTTTACATGATTAATATGAGGTTATTTCTCCTTGTATTTCTATGAGTATTGTATTGGTTTATATGTGGTCACATGGTTGAAATTTCCTCGGTATTTCTGTTGTTATTATGATGGTCATGTATATGTTTTATGATAGTGGATATGTATGGCTCTCATCATGTTTTTACTTGTAAATGAATGGACAATGTATCTATGACCTAATAGATGATAATGGAGTAAATGATATAAGGGAACAAAACTTCATAGTGACTCTAAGATAAGTTTATACCCCTATGATTAAATCTCTTGTTTACACCTGTAGATTACATATTTTTGATATGTTTGACGGAATGTCTTTCATGGCTAGTAGGGGTTTGGTTAAGGACTTGTTCACGTATTTACATTTGCATCATTGTTTCCTTGTTATATTTTCTTATGAAGGTGTTACTCAATTCTAGGAAGTGACATGGAATCTAGGCCTATAAAAGTGGCTCTAATCATGAGTACGTTGGCACAATATTGAGAAAAATAGTCCTTGAACACTAGCTTGCCTTATTATGAGAGAACCCAAAGCCTCCTGGATGCTATTAGGCCCATAGCATGGCATCATCCAGAGTTCAAGAGGTCTAAAACCTTAGTGGGACCGAGGGGTTGGACACTAGAAGTTTTGGGATGGTTCTCAAGGGTCTTGTAGCTGATGTGGAAGGTTATTTGACCTGCTTCCATCATTTCCATTTCCTTAAGGTCACCTAGGAATTTGAATCTAATCATAGTAGCCTCTCGTCACATGTTTACCCTATTTAGCCAGTTACTTGGGTAGATGTTGGAGGAGGGCGTTACAGAGTGGTACCAGAGCATGATAACTACTTCAACTAGATGGGTGGCGTGCTGGTCATGCATTCATGTCATTTACAAGTGTGATTAATAATCCTTGTGGTTTATGGTCTTCTTTCATGTGCATGTTGTCAGTCATGGTTATAGTAGTTTCATGATGTGAAAGAGGATGTTGTTGTTATGAAGTATGTCATCATGAGTGTGTGATTGGTTACATATTATTTATGTTGTGTATTGGCAATGTACATTGGTATGGTTGTTTTTTTCACGCATGAGTTCATGGTATGTGTAGTTGACATGGTCATGCATTGATAACTGGACCCTAGCTAGACTTATGGTTACATGGTTATGTGTTTATGTATTATATGTATATATGTTTTCATGATTATGTTATACATGTATTACTCTAATTTTAAGATCTTACATATGAGATATCCTCTCCGAATTATGTTAAGGTATATTGGTTTATTGTAATTTGGTTTAGCTGATGTAGTATGCCTTATAGGAAAGAGATGAAATGTTTAGCAAGATGGTAGGCTACAAAAATTCTCCCTATGAATCAAATGAGCAGTGTGGTGTTGGGAAATATTCTGACTTGGCAGACACATTGAGAAGCTTGAGGGAATAAATAAGGAGTTGGAAGGAGACAATGAAAAGATCATACAGGCACAAGAGAAACAAGTAGAGGTTAATGCAATACTTCTTCTGAGTTTGTCAAAATTGCAGCGACAAGGGAAACTTCAGATCAACCATGGACAAGAGGAAATAACTAATGGGGCATATGGTAGTAGGTCTCATGGTGGTCACCTTTCAAAAAGAGATGACACTATTAGAGATGGCAGGTTGTTGGATACTTCAGATAGGAGAGGTGATGGATACAATTACTATTCTAGTTCTGGTTCTGATAGGCATCATGATTGTCATCGTTATCATCCTTACATGAGGAGTGATATGAGATACTTGCCAGATGAGTTTAAGAAAGAAAAGCCACCTAATTTTGATGAGACTTGAAGAATCTGGAATATGCAGAGGCTTGGATACTTGGGATGAACAAATTCTTTGAGTTGCATGAGTACACAAAAAACATGAAGGCTAGAATTGTTATCTTTAGATTGAAAGGTAAAGAATATATCTAGTGGGAAGATGTGAAGTGGGTCAGAGATCAGGATATAGGACTTGAGTTGGCATGAGTTCAAGAGGATTTTCAGGAAGAAATAATTTTTAGAAAGGTACTACAATAGTAAGGCCAAAGAATTCTATGAGCTCAAGATGGGATTAACGACAGAGGAAGAGTGCACTACTAATCTCCTTGAGCTATTGAGGTATGTGTTGTATCTTAGATATGAGAAGGCTAAAGTTCAATGATTTGTCGGTGGATTTCCATTAGAATTTAGAGATCGGATTGAGTATGATGAGCCTCGTTCACTTGAGGATTTTATTGGGAAATTGAAGCATTGTTGTGAACATTCAAAGCGTAAGAATGAGTCGTTGCAAGGATGGAAAGGAAAAGAGAAAGGTAAAGGTAAATGGCAGCCGAAAAGAGATAGGCCTCAGAATGCAAGTGAGAGAGAAAATGTGGCACCACAAAGAGGTTCAATGCGGCTAGATAGGGACATGGGTCACAATAGCAACATAAATGTGAGGGTATCGGTTGGTTTGAGTGTGGGACATGCGGTAAGGAGCATCTTAAAAGAGATTGTCCATAGAATCAGGGTGGTAGGCCTAAATATATAGTGCACAAGAGGCACAAACTATAGGGGATGTTGGTCAGAGCGTTCCTCGTATTTATCTAGCATTGGATAGCAACCAAGTAGACCATCAGGCATCTATCATTGAGATGGACACTAAGATTTGTGATCAAGTTATTTCTATTTTGATTGACCTTGGATATAATTAAAAATATGTTAGTCCTGACTTGGTGGATAAGTGTGGTCTGAGTAAGGAATTTCATGCAGAATATTGGTTAGTGCAGTTGGCTACAGGTGCAAAGAAGCGAGTTCATCATTGGGTAAGAGCTTGTGCATTTGATTTGAATGGTATGTCTACCACAACACATTTGAATGCATTACCATTGGGATCATAGAGTATGTTGTTAGGCATGAATTGGTTGTACCTTCATAGAACCAAGGTAGATTGTTATGATAAATCCATGAGTGTGTGGATGACAATGGGGAACCAAGAGACTTACAGGGGAAGAATAAATCCACATCAATTAAGATGGTGACAATTATGCAGGCAAAATGTAGTTGTAGGAAAGTGTGTGTGTTATTTTTCGTACATATTTCTAGTGATAAAGGTAAGGAAGTGGAGAATGTAGATGTTTTGAGTAGGTACCCAATTCTACAATAGTTTTAGGATGTATTTCCTAAGGACATTTCAGATTTGCCACCTCACAAGGAAGAAGAATTTTCTATTGAGTTAGTGCCAGGGGAAGATCTAGCATCAAAAGCACCTTACAGGATTAGCACACCTAAGTTGGTAGAGTTGATGTTGCAGTTAAAGGAAATTTTGGACAAAGGATAGATTAGGCCAAGTGACCTTGGGGCACAATAGTATTGTTTACAAAGAAGAAGGATGGTACTCTCAAATTATGCATTAACTACAGGAAACTGAACAAAGTGACCATCAAGAACAGGTACCCATTACCGAGGATTGATGATTTGTTTGATCAACTGAAGGGAGAAATTGTGTTCTCAAAGATCAAATTGAGATCAGGATACCATCAGGTACACATCAAAGAGGAGGACATTTACAAGACAATTTTCTAAATGAGGTATGGGAATTATGAGTTTTTTATTGCTCCATCCGGTTTGAATAATGATCCAGCTACATCTATGTGCTTGATCAATAGTGTGTTGCATTTGTATTTGGATAGGTTTTTTATTTTGTTCATTTATGACATACTGGTTGTTGAAAATTGCAACAATAAATGTTCAAAATAGCATCAACAAAATCCTAATTTAGTTTTTCCTTGAATTAAATTGGTAATTATATTCTCATAGCGGCTTGTCAGAGTTAACTAAGTTAATTTGACTTAGTTGGCCTAGTAAATTCGAGTTGGAAGTCATGTTTGATTTCTTTTGAATTGTAATTAATTAACTCAGTCTAACTGAGTTATAGTCAGTTAAACTAGTTCAAATAGTTGGAGGAACTAGTAGGAGGTCTAGTAGTGGGGAGAAGCTTCAGTGCAGCTTCATTGCTCCATAAATTAACTGCATAGTCACTCATAAATGACTCATGCATGCTAGTTCAGATGAAGATCCAGTTGATATTAGAGTTCAGGGACAATGTGCTATCAGTTGTATAATTTTCCGAGTTGTAAATATGGTGCATGCAATCAGTAGAAGGCCTATGATGGACTGGCTATTTGTGGTGAGGGATTTTCCCAATTAAATATGGGTTAATTCTCTCAAGAATTGGGCAAGGAAGTAGGGGCTTGGCATGCAGTAGAATTGGCTAAGTGTTGGCTTGAGCTATCTTGTGAGGCAGAGAGTTAGATTGTACTAGTGAAGGAATTGTTCGGGTTGAACAAGAATTGCATTTTCTTCTTAGATCTTCTGGTTAATTAAATATAGATAGTCGGGGTTTTCAGAAGTTACTTTCCTAAGAGAAATATTTTGTTATGTGTGATTGATATTCTTCCTTTTCTAATTATTTGTTTCATCGATCAATTTTGGTTTCTGCTGAAGAGTAGAGTATATTTTTGTCTTGTGTTTTAGCATATCGCATAAGATGTTGAATCTACAGTAAAAATATTCTACACTAGTATATTCTAAAAATGTGGAAGAGCATGTCGAGTATTTAGTAGCAGTGCTGAAGTTCTTGAGAGAGAATCAATTGTATGCTAAGCTCAACAAGTGCAGTTTCATTTAGACTAAGCTACACTATTTGGGACATGTTGTTTCCAAGGATGGCATTGTAGTAGAGCCAGAAAAGATAAGGGCCATCATGGAGTGGGTAACTCCTAGGGATGTGGATGAGATGAGATCTTTCATGGGGTTGGTAGGCTATTACAGAAGGTTCATCTGGAACTTCTCACAGATTGTTTATCCTATTACATCATTGTAGAGGAAAGGTAAGAAGTTTGAATGGAAAAAGGAGTGTGAGGCTAGTTTGGAGAAACTTAATTAGCTATTGACACATGCACTAATGTTACAAATTGCAAATATAGAAAAAGAGTTTGTAGTGTGCACAAATGCTTGAAAAATAGTACTTGGTGGAGTCCTTATGCAAGATGCACATGTGGTATGCTATGAGTCACAAAAACTAAACGAGAACGAGAAAAACTACCCGACATGATCTTGAGTTAGCAACAATCATACATGCATTGAAGATGTGGAGGCACTATCTTCTTGGCAGGAGGTTTGTGCTTATGAGTGATCATATGAGGTTTGTGCTTATGAGTTTGAACACCTGACAGACTAGATGGTTGGCAAAAATTAGTGAATTTGAATTCAAGATCAGGTACATCAAAGGGAAGGAGAACAGGGTGGAATATGCTCTTAGCAGGTAGATACAAGTAAATCACTTAACAACTATGAGCTCCTATGGGATAGACTTACAAGATAGGATTTTGTAGGCATGTCAGCAAGAAGTCAAGTATATGGAGATTGTGCATAGGTTACAACAAGGTAGACGTATAGGTACATGTATAGGTATAGGTAGTGGTATAGGTGCAGGTGCACAAGATGTGGACTATCATCTTGCAATAAATGGATTGGTTAGTTTTAGAGACAGGATATATGTGCCTTAAAATAGTGAGCTCAAGAAGGTGATGTTGAGGGAGTTTCATGCGAAACCATATTCAGGTCACCCAAGCTACCAAAAGACACTAATTGCAATGAAGAACTTTTATTATTGGCCGAATTTGAAGAAGGATGTAGTAGAGTTTGTGGCTAGGTGTTTTGTTTTTTAGTGTGTGAAGGCAAAGTGTAAGCATCCAGGTGGACTGCTACAGTCGATTGTAATTCCAGAGTGGAAATGGGAGGTCATTTCCATGAACTTTATCATGGATTTTCCAAGGATGGTGAGACAACATGATTCCATCATGGTAGTCGTGGAGAGGTTGACAAAGGTAGTGCACTTCAGTCTAGTGAAGTCTACATTCTCAGCTACCGATGTAGCACATGTTTTCATCAGAGATGTGGTCAGATTTCATGGTGTTCCAAAGAATATAGTTTCAGATAAGAATGCAAATTTCACTTCCATGTTTTGGAAGTTATTGTTTGCAGGTTTGGTCACAGAGTTGGCCTTTAGTACATCTTGTCATCCGCTAACAGATGGAAATACTGAGAGGGTCAACAGGATAGTGAGGACATGTTGAGGATGTATGTGATGCATCCGTAGTGAAAGTGGGAAGAGTATCTTCCACTGGTAGAGTTCTCTTACAACAATGGGTATCAGGAATCCTTGAAGATGAATCTATTTGAGGCATTGTATGGGCCAAGTTACAATACTCCCATTAGTTGGAGTGATCCAGTTAATAGGGTGTTGATTGGATCAGACATGTTGGCAGACATGGCATGGGAAATACAAGTTATAAAGAAGAATCTGAAGGCAACACAGGATATGCATAAGATTTATGCATACTAGAATAGGTTGTTCAAGGAGTTTGAGGCTAGGGAATAGGTGTACTTGTGCATCAAACCAAAGAAGAGCTCCTTAAAGATTGCATCATGTGCTAAGCTGGCGCCACGATTTTGTGGACTCTTCAGTATTATTGAGAGGATTGGACTAGTTGCCTATTGACTTGCACTACCTCCGATAGTGAAATTCCATGATGTTTTAGATGTGTCATTGCTTAAGAAGTATGTTAAAGATATTGATCATGTGATTGACTAGTCTGTATTATAGGTGGAACTAGATGGAGAATTCTAGCCGAAGGCTCAGTGTACATTGCAGAAAAACGTGCTCATGCTCTAGAACCAAGTTATCATGCAAGTTAAAGTGCAGTGGAAGAAATTTGGGCCCGATGAAGCTACATGGGAGATGACGGATTAGATGTGGGCTATGTATCTTTCATTGTTTTCCGGTTGAGGAAATGAAGTCTTGGTATGGTGTTTTGGTATGTCTTTGGTATATGTTTTGGTACATGTTTGGTGATGTTTTGGTATATGTATATGTTTATATGTATATGTATATATGGATGTAAATATTGACATGAGCTGTGTTATAAAGCCCCAATAAGTGGTATGGGTTTCATGTCATTATAGCTGTTATGTTGTTGTGTTGTCATATTGGTTTACTTTTCAACAGGGTGATTATTGTAAATACTACATCGAGATATGTTATGAAGCTCCAAGGGCAGTATGTTTTCTTTTGAGAGTTTTATTGAGGTATATGCGTGGTTGAACACCAAGGATGGTGTCCCTCGAGGGGGAGGGTTATGTAATAGGCCTGGTGAAAATTCCATGTAATAAATGTTAATAAAGGAAAAATAATAATCACAGTTGACGGGAGGCTTATTCCAAGCTGAATGTTAGGAAAAACATCCTAGTGGGTGTTCATTTCACTTATTATGGCTAAGGAAATTGAAAAAGGAAATGGCTAAGGCTTTGGAAAGGAAAAATGACATTTTTGGCACATTTATTTATGAAAATAATAGAAATTAAAAAAAAAGGGAAGATGAAAGGTCATAGGTTGCATGTGAGGAGAAAAATGAAGGAAAATAATGGAAAATGAAGAAAGTAGAGGCCTAATTGATAAAAAGGCTCATGAGGATCAATTGGTACCTTTTCTCAGTTCAGTTTTGGAGCTCTCTAATTATTCTCTCTCTATTTATCTCTGTCACTCTTGGACACTTGGAGTTTTTCTTGGAGAACTTTGGCATTAGATCAAGAAAGGAAAAGAAGGCAAGAGGAAGGAAGGAGCAAGCATGGAAGAGCAAGATCAAGCGGCTACATCAGTATTCATTTCAAGTATCGATTTTCATGAGTATTTGCCATGCTAGATTTGACATGCATGGAATTGCATGTGGTTCTTTTGCTATTATGGCATGGGTTTTGTCTGGTGTGATGGTTTTTTCAACCTAGCTTCTCAATTTTTGGATAACCATGGTGTGATGAGGTTATCATGTTTTGGTTGAGCTAGATTGCTGGATGGATTCAAAGTTTAGTAAGGTGGATCTCTGAATGATAAAAACACATGACCTAGTAACCCCTGCGCCAAACTGTGGGTTATAGTAAAGCTGGATTTTATGTTGCCTTGGTGGGCCTAGGAATCCTTTCTGGTGAATGACAAGATATACGGTAAATCCAAGAGGTGGTTTGGTCTTGATTAGGCATAGGAATCCTTGCTAATGAATGGCGGAATATATGGGAAAACCTAGAGGGTGGTGTCTCAGTTTAGAGCTTAGTGATCCCTTGATCGGACTGTGGATTGCAGTAAATCTAAAGAGACTAGGAGACAAGAATATTCCTCACGGTGTAGGTGGAGAAATCCAATGTCATCCATGCTTGTTTTGGCCTAATGATCTAGTGGAGATCATGGTAAAGCCTTTGATTACATGTTTATTATGTTGGACTAGTGATCTAGGATGGATTACAGTAAAGCCAGTTTCTATTGACGAGGGTGAGGTGGTTTAGCCTCGGGATGCCCTCATTGGTTCTTTTGGTTTGAGTCCCACATTCATTCTTGGAATATGACAGATGAGTGAATGGATGAAAAGAGGTTTGTTTAAGCCATTCTATGGTCAGGTGGAACATGATAGTCCCATCCCAAGTTAGGATTTTGCATCATTAATATGAGGTTATTTGTCCTTGTATTTCTATGAGTATTGTACTGGTTTATATGTGAATCATATGGCTATTATTTTCTTAGTATTTATGTTGCTATTATGTTGGTCATGTATATGCTTTATGACAGTGGCTATCTATGACTCTCATCATGTTTTTACTTGTAAATTAATGGAAAATGTATCTATAAACTAATAGATGATAATGCAATAAATGATATAAGGGAACAATGCTTCATAGCGATTTTGAAATAAGTATGAGACCCCTATGCTTAAAGATGTTGTTTACACATGTAGATTACACATTTGTGATATGTTTGACGAAATTCCTGCCATGGCTAGTAGGTGCTTGGTTAATGGATTGTTTAAGTATTTACATTTGCATCATTGTTTCCTTGTTATCTTTCTATTCTGAAGGTGTCACTCAATTCTGGGCAGTGACCTAGGCTCTGTGGTTCAAATCTTGGGGATGCTTACACAACACTGAGAAAAATATGTTGAAAATAGAAACAAGAAATGCTAAAAATAGAATCTAGTATATTCCAATTTTAATTTGTCCTTGAATTAAAATTGAGAATTAAAATTAAAATTTAGTCTCACCAGCTGCTTGAAAAATAATTAAATAATCCATCTTGGATTAATTATTTGGAGAAATTCAACCTAGAAGTCTTTGTGAAGTCATGCAACAGTTATCCCTTAAATTAAGGAAGTTATCCCTTAATTAAGAAGATAAGGATGAGTTATAATTGAGTTGTAATTAGT
>APFE031580770.1:0-10321 GCA_000404065.3 Pinus taeda
TCCATGTTACTTTATTGATTTGAAGAGATGGATTAGTTTTGGGCAGTGACCCGGGATCTGGGTCTGAAAAAGTGGCTCTAATCCTGGAGTCATTGGCACAACACTGAAAATTTTGGTCCATAGTCACTGGTAGGCAGGCTTGTGAGAGCGACTTTAGGTTGTTGGTCGCTCCCTTGCCCATAACATGAGAGAAGCTATGGCCCAAGAGACCTAAAATGATAGTGGGACCCAGGGAGAAGCCATCTGAGTGGTTGACTTGTCCTCCGAGGGTTCTGTTGATGATGTTGGATGTCTGTATGGTGTGTTTCTGTCAGTTTCACTTCCTTAAGGTGACATAGGAAGTCAAATCATATTATAGTGCCCTTTTGTCGCATGTTTACCCCTGTTGGCTGGTTGTGTGGGTATATGTGGGAGGAGGGTGTTACAAAGTGGTATTAGAGCATGGTTCACCCCTCGGACTGGATGGGCTATGTGTTGGTCATGCATGCATGTCAATTGCATATGTGTATCTTACACTTTTATACTTATTGCAATTGCTTGATGTCGGATTAGGGTTGTAGTATGGTTACCATGAAGAATTTGCTATTGATTTCATGAAATTTATTTGAAATGAGAATGTGACTGACTGTGTATGGATTATATGTCACTTACATGTTGATTTCATGGTACCTACTTACATACTTGTATGCTAGGTTACATTTTTGAATATTTTGATTACATGCATCAGTCTTATAGGTTGATTACAAGAATTGATCCATTATGTTCGAATACATGTGATTATGCGTATTTATAGTTGGTTTGTCATTGCTTATGCATACTGCTAGTTGCATGTGGCAATGTGTACAATGGAGTAATGGTTGTTGTCAACCATGAGGTCATAACATGCATTGTTGATATGGCCTTGCATTGATAATTGAATCCTAGTTAGAGTAAGGTTTATGAGTTGATACATTTACTCACGTATGTCTATATGTTGGTATGATTATGTTATACATGTATCACGCTGATTTGGTAATATTGCAGACAAGTATCCTCCCCAAGCTATACTAAGGTATGTTGGTTTATAGTGATTTGGTTTATCTGACATATTATGCCTTACAGGAAGAAATATCAAACGACTAGCAAGATGGTTGAATATAGAGACTCTCCCTAAGAATCTGAAGAGCAATATGGTGTTGGGAACCCCTCTGAATTGGCATTTACATTGAGAAGTTTAAAGGAAGAGATTAGGAGTTGTAAGGTGGATAATGACAAAATCATGCAGTCACAGGAAACGTTAACATAGTTAAAGGCAGTCATACTTTAGAGCTTGTTGGATTTGTAGTGACAAGGACCACTCCACATCAGTCATGAGCAGGAGGACAAAACTAATGGGGCATATGGCATTAGGTCTCATAAGAGACACATGTCGAATAGATATGACATCATCTGAGATGGTAGATTGTTGGACACTTCGGAGAGGAGAAGGGATAGACATGGGTATGATTCAAGTTCTGATTCAGATAGGCACTATGACCATTATCGGTATCATTCTTACAGGAGGAGTGGTAGGGAGTATTTTCCAGATGAATTTAAGAAAGGGAAGCCACCTAATTTTGACGGGAAATGAAGAAACCACAAGATGTAGAGGCATGGATGCTTGACATGAGGCAGTTCTTCAGGTTGCATGATTATTTAGAGAACATGAAAGCTAGAGTAGCTATCTTCAGTCTCAAAGGTAAAGTGAATATCTGGTGGGAAGATGTGAAGAATGTCAGGTGTATTCAGGAGGAAGATTTGTGTTGGAGTGAGTTTCAGTGACTATTTAAGAGGAAATACTTGTTAGAAAGGTACTTTGATGACAAAGAAAAATAATGTTATGAACTAAAGATGGGTTCTATGATAGATGATGAGTACACTAGCAGGTTCCTCGAGTTACTGAGGTATGTGCCCTACCTCACAGAGGAGAAGGCTAAGATTCATAGGTTCATTAGTGGGTTACCAGTTGCATTCAAAGACATGATTGAATTCAGTGAGCCTAGATCAATGTTGGAGGCCATTCGAAAGCTAAAGCATTTCTATGAACAATCAAAGTGTATAACTAAGACTATGCCAGACTAGAGAGGTAATGAAAAGAACAAAGGAAAATGGGATAAAAAGCGAGCAAGGCCACATGGTACATATAACAAGGAGAATGTTGCCCCACCTAAGAGGTTCAATGCATTAGATAGAGGACATGGACATAGAGCTGAAGAGAAGAACAAGGATGGAGGTTGGAAGCCTATAGAGTGTTGGACTTGTGGTAAAGATCATCACAAGAGAGATTGTCCGCAGAATCAGGGTGGTTGACCCCAGATATACAATGCATAAGAGGCGCAAAATGTTGGAGATGTAGGCTAGAGTATTCCTCATATCTATGCAACTGTGGACAATGGACAAGCAGAACACCATGCATTTATCATTGAGATGGACGATAAGCTTTGTGATCAAGTTATTTCTATTTTTATTGACCCTGGATCTAATTATAACTATGTTAGTCCTAACTTGGTGGATAAGTGTGGGTTGAATAAGGAGTTGCATGGAGAGTCTTGGTTAGTGAAGTTGGCTAGATGTATGAAAAAGCGAGTTCATCATTGGGTAAGAGCTTGCGGATTTGACTTAAATGGTATGCCTACCGCAACAAATTTGAATGTTTTACCGTTGGGTTCATATAATATGTTATTGGGCATGGATTGGTTGTATCTACATAGAACCAAGGTTGACTACTATGACAAGGCCATTGAATGTGTTGATGACAATGGATAACCAAGTGACTTGCACGGTAAGAAGAAAGTCACATCAGTTAGGATGGTGAAAACTATGCAAGCAAAGCATGGACGCAAGAAAGGGTGGAAGCTATTTGCAGCACATATTTCTAGTGATAAGGGTAAGGAGGTTGAGGATGTAGATGTGTTGAACAAGTACCCGGTTTTACAGCAGTTCAAGGATGTATTTCATACGGACATTACAGAGTTGCCACCTCATAGGGAGGTAGAATTTTCTATTGAGTTAGTGTCAGGGGCAGCTCCAGCATCGAAAGCACCTTACAAGATGAGCACACCTGAGTTGGTTGAGTTAAAATTGCAGCTAAAGGAAATGTTGCACAAAGGATACATTAGGCCAAGTGAATCACCGTGGGGCGCACGAGTCTTATTTGCGAGGAAGAAAGATGGTGCTCTCAGATTATGCATTGATTACATGTAGTTGAACAAAGTAACTATCAAGAACATGTATCCTTTTCCAAGGATTGATGACTTGTTCGATCAGTTGAAGGGAGCAACTGTGTTTTCGAAGATCGACTTAAGATCTGGATACATCTGGTACACATCAAAGAGGAGGATATATAGACTGCGTTTAGGACCAAGTATGGGCATTATGAGTTTTTTGTTGTTCCATTTGGCTTAATGAATTCTCTAACTACATTCATGTGTTTGATGAATAGTGTGTTGCATCCATATTTGGATAAGTTTGTTATCATTTTCAAAGTGTAAACTTTTTTTTAGTTTAAAATTTGAGGAAAAGTTTCTCTGTTTTTAGTGCAAAATTTAAGAAAAAGTTTGCACATTGAGATATTCGATCTTTCGTGACAAGATTGATAGATCTGAAATTGAGATATATCTAGACTAGTTTAATTATTAATAATTATTAATTCTATTCTTTTTATTTTTTATGTAATTTAATTTAGTCAAAATGTTTTATTGGGCATATTATGGCAATCGAAAGATTTTAAAACATATTATCATATTTTCTCGTCGAAATTCCGCTAAAAAGTAAGGTTAGCATTGGTAAGATTGGAAATCCTCCTAGGCTTGTCATTGGGGTTTTGTACCACGTGCTCTAATCCTCTAAGTTATAGGCCCAAATCTCTGTTGGATTCTTTCCCAGGAGCCCCTCCCAAAAGGAGGGTCCCTCCTCTTCGGGGTAAGAGGATGCAAAAGAAAATTTAATGGTTGAGCAACGACCCTTCCACTCAGCACAGTCAGATCACTAAGGCCGACTTTTGTCCCTGCTTGACTAGTGGGTTTTGCAGTCAAATTCCCTTGTGCCTTTACACTCGAGGGTTAATTTGCGTCTAGCTCAAGGAAACCTTAAATAAGAAAAAGTAGAATGGAGGGAATCCTTAATATATACATTCGAACAACTGTTAGTTGTACTTGTTTCAATCAAGAAATGGAAGAAGTCATACAAGGATTTGTTTGTTTTGAACACCCAAAGAAAACACTACCAGCTCTCAAGATTTAATGTTATTGATCTTAGGATTTTTTCATTAGTACAAATATAGAGATCGAGGAAGCCTTCAAATAACCAGCTTGAACCCATTACTTAATCCTACTCATGAAAATATGGAGATTTTTCTTTATGAAGGAACGAACTAGATTGTCCTTTTATAATTTTCCCTTTTATAATAAAGTGATAGATAAAATTGTCATTAAAAAGTTTATTAGCAAATTAATAGATCACTTTGGAATGACATATACATCACATAACTTGGATCAACTCAAGACTTCAAGTTTTCAACAAGCTACTGATATAACTATTTTATTTAATTAGGAATTGATGATCTTTTAACAGCGCCCTTTCCAAAGGAATGGCTCGTCCAAGAATCAAAGCAACAAGGTTATGTTTCGGAGAAACAAAATCATTATGGGAGCATGTTCCAAAGCCACAATCCTAGCTTACCTTGACCATGTTGGTAAATGTGAACTCATTCTCGAAGGGATGCTCGTTTTGGAATAGGCTCCGCTCCTTCCTTGCACTGGAATATGGGTCTCGATAAAAAATTGGATCAATGACAGCAATCCAAAAACATAAAAAAAGAAAAAAAGGGATACTTTTTATCAAAAACTTACAACAACTTGTCAAACAAAGGATAAGAGAAAAGAGAGACTCTCCAACCCAATATGGTAGAGATGTTGTAATGTCTTGTCATGTCTTGTCTCATAAACATTTTGACTGGGTTAAATTACATAAAATATAAGTAAATAATTAAAAACAAAATTAATAATTAAAATAAAATAGAGATAAAATAGTCAATTTATCCTTCATGGTTCTTGGTTCTAGGTTTTTGGACAACCACATAATTTTTTCCCATGATCTATAATATATATAGTATATAAAATATATATATATATATTAAAAATTGATCCTTTAGTCCAAAATGTTTTAATTATTAATTTAATTTTATTTTTTATTTATTTATCTATTAATTAATCCAAATTAAAAATATTAAAAATAACATAACCATACAACATCTCTTTTGTATTAATTTGAAAATACCTCTCACTCAAATATATATATTTACAGTAGTATAATTTTATTTAATATACTGCCCCGTACCTAACACTCTTTTGTATTAATATTATAATATGGGTAAATAAAGCACATGATAATTTTTTCTATTAATTATATAATAAATGTATTATTGAAATCTCATTGTTCAGAAATATATATTTATAAACAGTTGTCTATAATGAAAACTTTTTGGTTTTCCGGGTGGGTTTTTTCCGGTCAATCCGGCAGCAATTTATTGGAATCACAAGTTTGATAGCTAGTTTCTGCACAATCAAAGCGTCCCAGGGGTTTTCCAGATTGCTGAATCCAAATATGCAGTTAAAAAACCATTTTAACTACAACAAATCAAGATTTAACCTCAATTTCTTCCGCCGGAATCCGTCACCGGAATCTCCAAAAAAATCGCATTATAGACAACTCCTTAATAAACTACTTATAAATTATAATATATGGTAACGACATTTAAATAAATAAATAACGCCGCTATACAATTGTTCTATCCATTATGAGCATTATGTGTCTAGTAGATAAGCTATCGCATTTCCTTGTGCACATGTTGTTTACATGGAGGGAACGTGGTCCATGTTGCCTTGGAGTTTAGTTAGCACATGTTTTTGCATTCATTGGAAACACATGCGTGTGGAAAAGGTATAAAGAAGTATGTATATAAATACATTGAAAATATACGCATCTCATATAAATTTATACTTAGAAAAGTTACAATAAAGTATTCTCCACTCATTTTCCAAAGGAGTGAAGGAAGGTTTACATTTGAAGTAAGTCACTTTTATTCATTTATTCATCCTATGTGTGCTCTCGTGGGGATGTGCAAAGAGTCCACTCTCCCATCCACAAGCTTGAGAACAAATTTCATCTAAAAAGAGATGTGTAAAGAGCCTAGTTTTTCATCTTTAAGAAATTAGCCACGAGGAATTTAAGGGAAAGTTTTATTTAAACAATTACTTATTTTATGGATGCAATCTAATTAGAGAGAAAACTTGACACTTCAAAAAAAAAATTGAAATCTTGTCGGGGTTTGTAATACTTGGTTCTTCTCATAGAACCACATTTTTTGTTGTGTCAATTTAATTCCCTTCAAAAATCGGTAATATAAATACATTTACTTATTTCATGTAGAGTTGTGAAACCTGTGTTGCATTTACGAGAGACATATTACATTTCCATGTGCTTATCACCTAAACACATCCTCCTTGGGGTTTGAAAATGGTTATCGTTCAAGTGAACCCATAACTTTCACCTACTTGTCTTGTGAATTGCCTTTTTAACTTAAGTAAAGGCATTGGTGTCTTCTCAGAAAAATTAGTATACTATTTCCTAGAGAAGTACATCCCCTCACTCACTTGTGCAATAAGCATTCCAAGTGAGGATGGTTGTACATTGCCATTCCCCTACAAATTTCCCCACTCTTGCTTTCATTTTCTAAATGGAAGACATTAGTAACCACTAGCCAAAACATTGATTAGTAACCCCCAAAGATCTGATCTTAAGGCTAACTTCTAAATAAGAACATTTATTTTGAGCTGACCTTGGAACTCATTTAAAATTGAAGGATGTGGGAGTGGGCTTTGGTCTACCTTTTTTCTGCGGAAAACCTTGCGGGATCACCCTCCTTTCCTGAAAATATCTAAATGGTGGCCACAAAACTAATTGGCAACCCAATAGGACACAACTAGGGTATAATGAGAGACCTCACAATGAATATCACCTTAAAGCATTGCATTCAAATCGATTGAGTTAACCCATTAAGCTTCATAATTTGAAGGGCATGCTAGTGATTTTTTATCCACTTATGGGTACATAGGTTCTAGGATCATTTACATCATCCCTCCAAGTGCAACCACGCATTTGACCACCACCTTAAGGTGACCTCATGGATATAGGAAAATCCCTCGTGAGAATTTAACCTGACCCATTGGTGAAAAATCCTTCACTCGTCACCATTAGTACTAACCCTCTAAGATGCTTTGATCCACTTATTTGTGCATATGTCACAAAATCATTTACTACAATCCATTTGGACGCAACCACATACAAAATTGGTATCTATATAAATGGTATATAAAGTTGAGAGAATGTATAATGGATTGTATTCAACTTAAAATGTTCTTAAATAATCCCTTAAATTAAGAAGTCACACATGGAGTATATATTTGCAAAACTTGTAGTCAACTTACAACATTGTTGAAAAACCTAAAGTTGTGACAATCTACAATGTAGTGTAATCGATATATGATGCTCTTGAAATATCTTTTTAACTATAAAGTCCCATATGGAGTATCTATATTACCATTTTTTTAGACTTTCACTTACCCTTGACACAAACAAGATGGTCCACGTGAAATAATATGAGTATAATATATAATATATAGTAATATAGAATTGTGGTGTGAATCACTTAATATTAAACCAAATACCCCATTAGCAATAAATATTATATTACATATAATATACAATTCAACTACTGAAGCAAATATCCATTCACATTTGCTCACAAAGATAAATATCTTTCCTTAAATATTGCAAGTAGCAAGCCAAAAATTTAAATTTAAATGCGTAAAATGTAATTAAATATTTATGCTTTTTAACAATAAAAAAAGTCAAGTCAATTCAAATGTTGTAGTGATAGATTATGAAGTCCCAAAATGTTTTAATTCAATATATACATTTCTCATGAAAATAAATAACAAACTCAACTTAAAAAGAAATGAGAGCATGAAGTCTCAAAATGTTGTAGTGACATTATTATTATTATTATTATTTTTTTTTTTAAGTGAAGTGAAATCTATTAACTAAAAGATATGGAGATTACATTAAGAAGTAACATAAGTCATTTTGTTTTCTCACGTGGGATGTCAAATCATAACCAAAATGGACCCTATGCCTATGGTCGAAAGAGAATTTGAAACATATAAAACCAACATCTATGAAGACTAGATCTAGATGATGGCCCATCTAGCCTTTCACAAAACTATCAACACAAAACAATACAATAACCATAGTCATAAAACAACAAAGAATGGGGATTTGTATATGAATTTTCCACTAGAATAAGATCCGTTGAACTAGTCGAAGGTCTAGTTATCACCAACAAGATGCCAAGATGGCGCTTGATCCTGGACAATCTGCGGTCTTTTTTATCCAACCTAATGTCATAGTCTTTTAGGTGTCCATACATGTGTTCTAGAGTGTGTAGAAGGTCCATCCTAAGTTCTTGGCGATCCAATAAAATGTGCCCCAACATGAACTTGATCTACCAGTACCAATCAATCATCTATGTGTATTAATTGGCTTTTCCTCGCTTATTTTTTGTATCAAGGATCCAACCTATCCAATCTACCATCACTTCGTAATCAAATAAAGAAGTCTCGTGGGAAGACGCTTCCCTTTCAATCTATGTCACCTCCTCCTGTACATGAATCAGGATCTACTCGTGATATCTTGCTACAAAAGCTTATATATGGTGATGTCCCCTTGTGGGATCTCTCCTCATAGTATGTTTTCCCCTATTCACGTGGCCTCTCTATCTTGATATGGTATGGACACTAATGACTGGGCTACAAGAAGCAGGTTGAACAGGTTGCACAAGGGCTCACACACTTTGCACCACTTCCCTTTAGAAAGGTTAGAGGGATTTTGAAAAAATCCCTTAGAGATTGCCAACCAATTAGCCTGGCCTTCTTGACTTAACCCCACCCACACTGCATCAGGACTACACCTAATATCTTTGCTCTTGTTGTTGTCAATGTCTCCCCCCACCTCTTCCAAAGTAATTGAACAGACTGTGTCCCAAGGATTTGAGTCCAACTAGACTCCCTCCAGTCGTAACACCCTGGTAAACAAGAGTCAGGCCAACAACATGTGCCCAGATAGTTATGACACCTCTAATACTTCCTCCAGTCCAACCACCCTGTCCCAGACCAGTAGCATGGATGCTTTAAGAAATTGAAACCTTCAAATTGACTGTCTATGCATTTAACACCGAAGGAGCCCCAAGTATTTCCATAGTAGAAATGAGCTAGAACCTTCCCACACCAGACACTACTCTTGAATTTATGTCAATTCCAAAGTTTTATTAGGATACTTCAACCTCTCCATCCCACACCAGCACAAAGAGGACATCAAATTGCACTCCCAGGAACACCAGCAAAATCATGGCAATGAAGATCGACAAACCCAATGATGTTGTTAGAACATGTAGCCAGTAATAAGACCCATTGATCTCGGATTATCAACCCAATTATCTGTCCAATGCTCTAAATTGCTAAGCCTAGCTAGGTATTAAGCTCCAACATACACTCCATTATGGTCATCTTCACATTCACACACCTTGAGCCACCACATCACCACCCTCAACATCCTTGTATGATGACTAACACGAAGGTTATAATTGCCCTATTTCCAAGTATTACACCCATTGGTCCTATGGTGCAACGTCCCCTAGCTTATGGGTTTGATGGGGTGGTGGCAGTCCACCCTCTTTCTCCATGTTTGTTGTTGACATTTAGGTACTTAAGGCGAATTTATGAGCTGTACCTTGTTAGTTTTTTGAGTGCTAGTGTTCCTAATCTTCATATGCCTTGAATACTATGAGAACATAGACATAACTATCTAGAACTTCACAGATTAGGGTTCTCAAGTTAATAAGGTGCCAAAATCCAACTATTGCTTGTAAATTTTTCCATGAGATGAGTTGAATGTGATGCAGGGATGAAATAGAGGAAGTCTAAAAAAAATAATGGGGGTCAAGGTGTTTAAAATATATGTATTTATAATTTTGGTGAATGATCATTAGGGAAGTTGGAAATATCTTTGGAAAATCATTATAGTAGTTTAAAGGAATCAATTATTATACATGTCGCTGGCAGGATATAACATATTGAGTTTTTCATTGACTAAAAAAATTTAAAATCTATCCAAAGTTTAACATTATGAAATTAAATTTATTATTTTTAACTAAAATTTATTTCTATTTATGTGGAATATGGTTAGT